>JAGHQL010000147.1:0-68462 GCA_020080175.1 Glutinoglossum americanum
GGGGGGGGGGGGGGGGGGGGGGGGGGGGGGGGGGGGGGGGGGGGGGGGGGAGGAGGAGGAGGAGGAGGAGGAGGAGGGGGCATGCAGGCGAATAGTAAGGCTAGTACGGTTGAAATGGCCATTGAGTATATCAAGGCGCTGCAAAAGGAACTTCTCGAGACTAAGGGGAGGCTAGAAGACGCGGAAAAGAAATTGGTGGGAAATATGACGGATGGGCGGGGCTGTGATGCCTTGCGAGAAGCAAATGTGGGACGCAGTTGAGTTAATTTTGGCTTGGGTCTCTCTGGAAGTTCACGACCGTATTTTCACTTCAGTCTGGTGGGATGTGTGATAAGGACTTTGAGATCACGATGACACGCCCAACGATACCTTCATGAAGTTGATGTTTTTCTTTCTTTTTGCCACTCCCTATGGTTTATTTTGTCCTGCTGGCTCTACATATATACACCCTCCCGCCACTTTTTACCTTACTCGATTGCCGTTATCTTACCCTCTTAATCTGTTCAATCGGGAGTTCTGTGATCTTGATTTCCGTCGCGGCGCCGATGTTGTTTATTTCCTTTCTCCGATTCTCGGTCGTCTTCACACCTTATCGGATATCGAGTAAAGTACCATGAGGGCTCCTTTTGTCAACGGGACGAGTGGGGTTCTATTTGTATGTACATACTTCACCACACACTGTAACCTCTAGAGACCAACTACAGGCTCCAGCATTGTTTGCCCGGTGCGTTTCTACCTTGGTTGTATATAGAAGCAACAGCCATTCTAGGCTGCGAGAATGGGAAGAAAAATACGTCACGTGGCTCGCAGCCATCTTGGAGCTGCCGAGAAGCGGGTATATTTCTCGTGGTGAGATGCCTAGATTGGGGCCCCATCCCGGCTATTTTTCTAGATTACTTGTTCTTATCGTTTTCGTGCGGTGGCCGTCGATTTGCTGGAAGAGCTAAGGGTACCCTGTGGCACCCCGAGGCAATCTGTGCGACATCCTGGGATGGTGAGTGGTTGGTGGGTGATGGGTGAGGAGTTGTTGAGTTTAGGCAGCAACCTTTTCCCGATTTTCCCTGACATCCTTCGCATACTACGCCATGCACCCCTCCTGCACAAACCCGCACCCGGCATGACCCTATATCGCCCTAAACAGCCCTTGCAATTTAGGCAGCGATCTCTTCTTATACAATTACAACATTTCGTGATCGCCGGGCTGGATGGAGCGCGGCTCTCAGCTACGTTCTTTGCCGTACCTCGAGCGTTTGTTTCCTCCATTCTACCGCTCAGCAACGGGACCGACAGCGACAAAGTTGCCGACGACGAAGATGGAGGCTTTCCAGGGCGCCTCGGCGCTCCCTGTGCGACGATTGACCAAGATGTACTCTGATGCTAAGAAGTCCTACGACACCGTCACCAAACCCGCAAAGACCGACGGGAGGGGGGAATCGCTCAACTCTTCATTTCTACAGCGGAAATTACGCATCCAGAAAGATAGGTTGATAACGTGGGGCCTTGATTGGAGCGACACCAGCACTGCTGAAACGGGAGACATTGACGAGTCGTTGGAGCGTGAAGGGTTGGCCGATGTGGTGTGGAGCATTTTGACATCGATCAAGGAGATGTTGGATGAAGCGGAGCTCATGCAATGTCCAGATATTAGCACATTTGGCCAAGAGAAAGTCGCCCCGGACAGACCGAACCCTGTAGACCTTCTCCGCGACCTGACCACTTCAATCGACACTCTTTATGATCTATCCCGGTCTCGACGAGCGCTGCGCCAGACCCCGAGTGTAGACACAAAACGGCAGTACTTCGGCAGTGGTCCGTCCACGCAGGATCCGGAAAAGTCGTCGAAAGACCCATTCGCATACTCACCAACTCCCCAAAATGTGTCGTCACGGGTGGAGACGTCTCTATCGATTGATGCATCGTCCGTTATCATCCCTGGGAATAGCATGCAACCCCCTTCTTACGAATTGACACTGGCAACTCCCACTACCCCCGTCCCCTTCCCAGTTGTCCCCTCGAATTCGGCAGCTGACAATTCACGAACGATGGGCTATCTGCGGCAGCCGCGAACGTCAGCAAGTCCGTGGGCTAGGGATGGGAGTCAAGGGACTATTCCAGTGCTCATCGAATACGCACATTTCGATCCTATCTACTCGACTACCATGATCTCTCCATCGCTCTCGCGCCTTGAGAGTTTAGCAGAGGCATTGCATCAGTTTGGAGATAGCCCAAGGGCACAACACTTTAAGGTGCTGAATCTGCTCGGATATTTTGAGGATCCCACGGGAGCTCGTTATGGGCTGGTCTATGAATTACCGTCTACCATCTATAGGGGTCCCGTATCCCTCGTGGATAGCAACTTGGATAATTTAAAACCCATAAATCTCCTATCTGCCCTGGAGGCTGGGCCCACGCCTGGGCCCATACCTACTCACCCCGTAGTACCGAATCTGGAAGATCGTTTCCGTCTCGCGTTCAACCTTGCCACCACTCTCTACTACCTACATGCTAAAGGGATCAAACACCGCGACATCAAGAGCGCCAATGTCATTCTGTTCCCATCTTCCTCGGGGAGCGAACCGCAAGATCGAAGAAAAGCGGATCTTGGGAACCCTTACCTTGCATCCTTTGATGTTTTCTCTGAGTACGACTTGGAAAAAGCTCAGGACTCCGATGTTCGTAACATATACCGTCACCCTAATGATCCGCTCATAAGCCGGGCCGACACCCATCGGGACAGCACATTGACCTTCGACCTCTACGGACTTGGCATGGTCTTACTAGAGATTGGGCTGTGGATGCCATTGAAGTCATTTTGGAAGCTCAAGTACACGCCAGGCATCTTCAAATCTAGAATCGAATCCATCTACGTTAGGAAACTGGCATCTAAATGTGGTAGCTTGTACATGAAAGCTGTTGAGAGTTGCTTGGTGGCCCCTGATATCGAACTCTCCGGGAATACCCACGGATCTACCTCGGAAATGGGGGGATTCTACTGGAATGTTATCAAACGTTTGGAAAGGTGTTGCTTGTTTGATGGCCCCGATCCGGCGGCGATTGGCAGTCGATCGTTTGGCCCCTTGCATGGTGGCTCATTACATTCTCGGGCTGCCCAATGGGCTGGGCCAGCATCATCTACGTCGCACTTCAAGGCTCACCCCTCGCCGTGGCCGGAATCAAACCCCTTCGACCCTTTGGAAGTCCCCCAGGAACTCGTCCCGCCGCCTCGCCCTTCCGGCGCACCGTCTTGTTTCGTGGAGCACGGTGACCAAGTGGAAGTGCGCCCGGGCGTGAATTCCACCCAGCCTCCCGAGGCAGATGTTCAGGCGGTACGGCGTCCTGCTCCTCCTGTGGCGGAACCTGCTAGCAGGCCGAGATTGAAAGTGCATCCTGTTGTTACCACGCCCGCTCAATTAGACGACTGGCACAGGAATCTACTTCCGAGGCTTGAACGAATCCTGGAAAAGGCTTTGGCCGATTCAGCGGAGACTGTGACAATTGATCTGATTGGTGTTGGTGAGACTCAACTCACTGCTCGGCCAACGATCTTTGTCACCTGTGCCAATGTTGGGAAGGTCAAGGGTGTGCTTAGCCGAAGATTTAAGTACGACAAGTCATCGTTTGATCTCAAAGTTCGAAAGGGCAAAGTCCGGCGATCGACGGCAAGGAGACGACGCCCAAAGCCGAATTTGCCTGGCCACTCGTCCCTGAATCGAGATGATCCTGAGAACATACCAGCAAAGAATCCTTTCTACCAACATCGTCCACTATGTGGAGCTTCCATTGGAGCGTACTTTGATGATAAGCATCTACCCCCTGCGACCTTTGGGGGTGTTGTATTGGTGGATAAAAAGCCTCTCGCCATGACCGTACATCACCTCCTGGATGCTCCGAGCGAAGAGGAAGATAGCGATTTTGATGACGATGGTAACTATCGCTCGAATGCGCGCTGGCTTTCGAATTACGACATTCCCACTACTGAACAAGGCGCTCCTGGAAGCTACACGTACAATATTCAGGACTACAGTTTCGAGATCTCTGATGACGATGAAGGCATGTATTCAGCTTCGGAATTCGACTATGATTCGGATTCTCCATCGGATGAAGGCGATGATCAAGAGTCAGAAGACGACTCATGCAGCGCCACCGAATGGGGTGATTTGCCCGGATTTGACAAGGAAGAGAGACCCGACATCATCATTACACAACCCGCTATTGATGATGTTGATGACGATTTTTTTCCCAACGAAGAAGATAAAGACGAAGAACATCTTAGTTCGCACACCCTAGGCCGTGTCCACGCCTCTTCCGGTGTGCGCCGATGGCAGAAAGATGGTGTGAAGCATGAGATCGATTGGGCACTGCTCAACATCAATGAAGACCGACTGCAGCCGTACAACCTGATCCAAGGAGGCAAAAGATTTTGCCCGCAACACCAGGAGGATTTCATCCCCAAACTAGTCTCGCCGGTCTATCGGCACAGCGAGTTTTCTCCGGAGGAAGACTTGTACCCTACTCGCGTGGCCAAGACAGAGGACCTGAGCCAGCTGAAGGTCCACTGCCTGGGCCGCACGAGCGGACTCCAGGGTGGTATCATCTCCGCGGCTATGAGCTCACTGAAGATCTATGGGCGGAGAACATACTCTCGTAGTTGGCATGTAGTCGGAAGATTTGGCGGTAAGCCGACGTCCATCTATATCTTTCATAATCCACAGCTAACGTGAAATATAGTGGGCGGCGACAGCGGTGCCTGGATCATCGACAACGAACAAGGCCGCGTATGCGGCCATGTCCTCGCATGGTGCTCTCGCAACGCCATCGCGTACTTCTGTCCAATGGAAGTTCTCCTTGAGGACATCAAGCGCAACCTCCCCGCCGAAACCGTCGAGCTTCCCAGTGCCGCTCCCGTAATCGGGTTGCTAGCGGCGAAGAACCCGGAGCCGGAAGAGGAGGTTGTGAAGGACCTAGAGGAGGAAATGTCTGGTCTTAGTATCGTTACTCCAGTGAAGTCTATTGATGCGGCTAGTGCAGCGGTGGTGACGGAAGAGAGTCTAGTAGATGGGATAGAGGGCTTGGTGATCTCGCCGACGGCGACTTCTTTATCCCCGGTGGCCACAATGATAACCACTGTATCGCTCCCCAACTCACCTATCTCTCGCGCCTCATCACCAAAACAACAACGTATCACCTCAACAGGAGGTGACTCCCTCACCTCTTCCGCCACCGCCACCGTAGCCATGGTAGCTGGTCTAGAGAGGCTACCGATTGGAGGTGCTAATGGGGGTAGGGAAGTCATGGTCTGATTTCTTGATATTTATGCCTCTTTGGTTATGGGACGGAGGACTTTCTTTTTTTTTTTTTTCCAATCGGGGCTTTACATCTACGCATGATAGGGTGGTTTGAATTTTTTTTTTTTTGGCTAGGAATGAAATAAGGAATATATAGGATGAAATACGAATTTCCTTCCATCTTTTGCCTCCTCTACTCGGGATTCCCCCCTTGCTCCTTGGTTTAGTTTTCTAGGGGATAAAAGTACGGGATGGATGGGGCGGTTGGATATATATATAAAACAAGCAAATGTTTATGGGTTTGGGAAGTTTCTTGGGGGGGGTTATAATATCACTATCCTGCGACTTCTTATGTTCCTGCCTATCCACTTTCGCTATGAAAGGCGAGCGATGATGGATGGCTTATTTATTATGGATACCTTGTTTGTGTGGGGAGGGGAGGGAGAAAAGGGCTACTTGTCTGCATAAGACCTGACTTACCCGACCTATTTGTCATGCACAATAGCATACAATATGAACTAGCGATTGCAGTCCTGCTGAAGCTTGGATAGCCGTGTGCACTTTTGAATCGGTTGATGGGTGTGTGCCTCTAGGACACCTGCGGGACACCTGTATATTAATTACGTGAGACACCCGCTCGCTCCGACTCCCCAAACGAAAAGCGCCGTTTTAACGAGTATGAAAGTAAACCCCCAACCTGTTTAGCTATTCTTTCAAAGGCGTGGTGGTGGTGGATAGGTTGAACGGGTGGTGATGTCAGATAGATAGGATAAAGACAACCTCCCGCACCCCATCCCTATCCCAGCGAACCAAGAGAAAAGGGAAAGTGTTTAAAAAAAAAAAAAAAAGGGGCTAGAAAGCCTCAGCCAGGCACCGCCCTCACCTCCCCATCCAACCTCTCAGCCTCCCTCCCCAAACCCTCCACACCCTCTCCTTCCCCCCTTAACCCCTCCACCGCACCCCCCAGATCACCCACCACCTCCTCCAACCCTTTGAGCAGGTTCGCGATTTCCTCCCGCTGGGCCTGGATGGTTGTAGAGAGGAGGGCGTTTTGAGATTGGATGGTTTGGAGACTGGCGTTGAGCTGGGATTGGGTGTGCGACAGGTGCGGGTGGAGGTGAGCGAGGAGGAGGGCGGGCGGGGGGAGGGTGTGTGGGCTGTAGGGTGGTTTTGTTAGTTGGGATTTTTCTTCCTTTCCCTCTTTCCGCGTTTTTTTTTTTTTGGGGGGGGAAAGGGGTGCGGTGCAGGGACGGCTCTTACGGGGCTGGAGGCGGCTGCGAGGATGGAGCGCGGGCCTTGCGCTTGCGGGCTTCGGCGATCAGGGAGTCGAGGGCGTTGAGGTTCGGGACTACGTTTCGTTCCAGCAGGATGGTTTCGAATTCCGCCTACAAACCACCCCGCCCCTATCGTCAGCCATCACCGATCCGCCAATCCTGCAAAACAACACCCCTTCCTCTCAATCGCTCGGAAATGCGCAAGCGTACCTTCGCCCTCGCCTCAAAAGCCCCCAGGAGCTGCGACCAGAGCTTGTAGAGAAATCCGGGACAGTGCTGCGCTGGCGTCGGGAAGCACGACGCGAAGTTTTGGTAGTTGCAGGTTTTGATCGTGTGCGTGAGCGCGTCGGTGAAGATTGTTTGGAAGGCGGAGGCGCGGCGGCCGGGGGTCGCGGGGATTGGAGGAGCGGGAGGAGGGGAGGGGGATGGGGAGGGCATGGTGGCGGGTGGGGTGGTGTGGCGGTTTTGGTTGTGGATTGCGGGGATGGTGGATGGGGTTTTGTTTACTTTGACTTTGGTGTTGAGGCTCTAAGGGGAGGCTCGCGTGCTGCTTTTGTGGGTCGATGGTGGGAGGGGTAGGGCGGCGGGGGGTCCGGTGATACGGGGCAATGGGTTGTCTTACCTCATGTATTTAATATGGCCATTTTGCGTTCGAGGGGATAGTGTCACCATCGCCTTGGTAGTCCTGGTGAAGTAGCAGCGCCTTACGCCTTGTATGCGGGTAAATCGTTGCTGTTAGACGGTGTAGCCACCACCTGATGTGGAATACGTACCTTTGTACAGGCTAACGGGAGTAGTGTAGCTTGATTGATTGGGTTATTAGGTTGAGAGATATGTTTGTGGCGTATTATATTGTTGCTTGTTATTGCTTGTTATTGCTGGGAACTGATCGAAGATAGATTCCAGAGAACCGGGTCCGTGTGACCATCAATACGCATAAGTAAGCGTTTAAGGCTTCACTACCATGTTCGGCCGTGTGGCCCAATGGTAAGGCGCTTGACTACGAATCAAGAGACTCTGGGTTCGAGCCCCAGCATGGTCAATATTTTTTTCCGGGTGTGAACGCGTGAGTTCGTGCCCACGTTTGCTCTTTTTGTATTTTATTATTTCTACTGCTTTTTATGAGGGAGGAAGTGAGAAAGACCCTGATATCATGGTCGTTGCTGGCCAACTGAGCGCGAGTGGGTGCACATGACATTAGCCGCATCGCAGCTTTCGGCGCGTTTTCATTCGGGAACGCGATAGGAACTTGGCTTGATTTTTGAGCCTCATTCACATAAGAAATCTGGACAGCTTTGGGCTCGGTGATTACTCCTTCGGGTTTCTGAGGCTTTAATTCCTGTCCTTTCTGCGATCAGCGACTGGAGATACCCGTCGAGTTCACTGTGCTTAGTTTGAAGGAAACAGTAGCGCTCCTATTTATTAACAAACCTTTCGTGCCCACGTCTCACTTGCCATCACCATCATCACTATGTAAGAGACTTTCAATTCGTAACCTGTGCTCACCTCATGCATTCAAGCTAAGCCTAACTTACAGGGAAAGCTTCGAGAATATTTATCTTGATCTGTCTAAACAGCTAGGCAAGTGTCGTTTCGCTGAGACCGGGCTGGGCTGGAAGCCAGCGGGGGGCGGCGATACGTTTACTTTAGATGCTACCAGTATCGCTAGTGCGCAGTGGAGTCGCGCATCGAGGGGGTATGAGTTGAAGGTATTATCGCGGACGTCAGGGATTCATCAGCTTGATGGGTTTTTGCAGGAGGTGAGTGAGGGCCTCTTATTTCGGACACGCAAGAGGATGCTAGGGACTGGGAATCGTCGTCTTGCTTGGGAGAACGAGTTTTCACTGATCCTTTGGTGACAAGGACTTCGAACGACTGAGTAAAATCTTCAAGCACTCATACAGCGTCAATCTAGAACACAAGGAACATGCCCTGAGAGGATGGAATTGGGGCAAAGGCGAGTTTGCAAAGTCGGAGCTCGCCTTCATGGTCCAGAATAAACCTGCTTTCGAGATTCCGTACTCAGAAATTTCTAACACCAATCTCGCGGGGAAGAATGAGGTGGCCGTAGAGTTCTCTTTACCAGCCAACAGTGAGGATACTGGTACCAATGGTCACCTTGGAGGGGCACGAGGGCGAGGGAAGAAAGCTGGAGCGGGGAGAGATCAGCTTGTAGAGATGAGGTTTTATATCCCGGGCACGGCGAAGAAAGGCACAGATCCCGATGGGGCGGGTAGTAGTGATGAGGAAGGGGACGAACAGGAGGAGCAGAATGCTGCGACTCTGTTTTATGATACACTAATGGAGAAGGCTGATATTGGTGAAGTAGCGGGAGATACTTTTGCTACATTTCTGGATGTTCTGCATCTTACTCCTAGGTGGGAACCACCCCTCCTGTACTCGGTTCTCTACAGCAGCGGTGTCGTCGATTTAACAATTTTTCAATGTGTCTACACAGGGGCCGCTACGACATTGACATGTATGAAAACTCCTTCCGGCTCCGCGGCAAGACGTACGACTACAAAATCCAATATGATCACATTAAGAAATTCATGCTTCTTCCAAAACCGGACGACCTCCATACTCTAATTACGATCGGATTAGAACCGCCGCTCCGTCAGGGACAAACGCGATATCCTTTTCTTGTGATGCAGTTTAAACGTGACGAGGAGGTCGAGGTTGATCTTAATATGACCGAGTGAGTTATCTCAATCTGAATGAGTTGGAGGTACACCTTTGCTTATATACCACACACCATAGGGAACTATTGAAGGAGAAGTACAGTGGAAAGTTACAAGCGCATTATGAGAGTCCTCTTCATGCAGTCGTCGCACAAATCTTCCGCGGTCTGACCGGCAAGAAGGTAGTGACTCCATCAAAAGACTTTGTGAGGTATAAAAAATCTACCGATATTTCATCATCTACTATCAAATCTATTATTCCTTCAAGCGAGCAGAGTGGTGAAGCTTACATGGGAGTCATGCCCGGCAATTCCAGTCACCACCAGCAGTCTGGTGTCAAATGCTCCATCAAAGCGAACGAGGGACACTTGTACTGCCTCGACAAGAGCTTCATGTTCGTGCCGAAACCCGCGACGTATATTGCGTTTGACAACGTATCGAGCATCACCATGTCGCGAGTCGGTGGGGCATTGGCCGCGAGTCGAACATTCGATATTACGATCACGTTAAAGGGAGGGGGAGGCGAGCATCAATTCAGTAATATCAACAGGTGAGAAGTTAAACCCTGATTCCTTTCAGTTTAAGGAGGGACAGACCACTAACTAAGGAGCTGGGATCAAAAGAGAGGAGCAACAACCTCTCGAAGAATTCTTCAAGCGAAAAGGCCTCCGCACAAAAAACGAAATGGTCGATGACGTAAGCCTTCTCACCTTCAATAAAAACTCACCCAAAACATCCCCCCCTCCCCCTTTACTAACATCCTCCAAGTCCAGCGCCCTAATCCAAGCCGCCCTGGCCGATGCCTCCGACCTAGCCTCCAGCGCCGACGAATCCCCCTCCAAACCGAACAACAACGCAGGCGGCATGCGCGGAAGCGCCGACGAAGACTCAGAATCCGTAGACGAGGATTTCCACGCTAGTTCGGAGTCGGACGTCGCTGAGGAGTATGATTCCGCGCACGAGAGCAGTGGGAGCGAAGGCGAAGAGGAGGAGATGGACGTCGATGTCGACGATGGGGAAGATGCTGAGGAGGAGGAGAGGCCAAGGAAGAAAGTTAAGAGTGGGGGAAAGTAAGTGATTGGTGTTGTTTCCCTTTTTCCCTTTTTCTTTTTCTTTTCCATTCTTTTCCACCACTGGAGGAGGGCGGAAGGGAGAGGGGATTCAATTGTCATGTATTTGGTTCGTTCCTGTGTTTAACGGAGAGAGAAGGCTACTCTACTACTTACTTCCTTTTTGATCATCGTCGCCATCACCGCTGTTGATAGATAGGTGATGACAAAAATAAACAAAAAAGTAAAACAGAAAATCGTCCGGATAGTCACGTGCATGCATGTATACTCCTGAGCATACTCGGAATAATGCGGTAGATTTGGCCGCTCGGTCATCATCACATCACACGCAGGGCTACCGAAGATTCTAACTGCCAGTCCCATATCCCATTTTCATTTCATCTAGAAACAAGCTTTTCTTTTCTCCTTCATCTCCACATGCAGCCCCGATCGAATCTGGTCTGATCTTTCTCATGATTTTTTCGTGACGGAGAGCCGGAGAAATAAGAAAAGGAAAAAAAACACAAGATGCCCTCGCTCCAGTGCTATAGTTTAGGTATGGGTGGGAGTAAAAAAAAATACACGTTAGAAATTCTCCTCGCGAGAAATAGGTATCCACCTCTATGCAACACACGCTAGACGGAGACGAGGGGTAGGTAGTAGTCATGAGGCAAGGGAAAACTAGGCCAGAGAGCAACCAGCAGAGCCGAAGTGGGAACGATTAATGCTAACTACACGCTTGCTCCTGTCCTCCTACTGCCCGGCAAAATTAACTTAATCGACTTCTTCCATGGCGGTCTCACCTGCCACCTCGGCTGGAGCTGCATCGTCTGCCCTGGGCTCCTCGGCGACGTCAGGCTCCTCGTCAACATTCAGACCCAAAGAAACGAGCTTGTGGATACGGTCAGCGAAACCAGCTGGTTCCTCGATAGTGAATCCAGAGACGAGAAGGGAGGTCTCGTATAGAAGCTGGGTGATAGACTTGACGGTACGGTCGTTCTCGCCATCGGCCTCAACCTTCTTCTTGAGTTCCTTGATGATAGGAGATTTGGGGGAGATTTCGAAAGTCTACATTCAGACGGGTCAGTATACGCACGTGACTAGTTATTATGCGAGTTTCAAAGTCGCGACTCACCTTCTTAGAAGACATGTAAGAGCTCATAGAAGTATCGCGAAGAGCCTGAGCCTTCATGATACGCTCCATGTTTGCACTCCACCCGAATTGCCCAGTACGAATAGCGCAAGGAGAGCCGATGAGCTTGTGACTAACGACAACCTTCTCAACCTTGTCACCAAGCACGTTCTTTAAGGCCTTGGCCAAGGGCTCAAATTCCTTTTCTTCTGTCTCACGTTGTTTCTTCTCCTCTTCGGTCTCCTCAAGCTCGAAGTCCTTGGTGATGTCCACCAACTTCTTGCCGTCGAATTCCTTGAGCTGAGTCATGGCGTACTCATCAATTGGGTCAACCAGGAAGAGAACCTCGAAACCCTTCTCCTTGAGAGAATCTAGGAAAGGCGACTTCGACACAGACTTGATGCTCTCGCCGGTGATGTAGTACATCTGCTTCTGGTGTTCAGGCATACGAGTTACATAGTCGGCAAGCGAGGTAGTCTCATCTCCAGACTTTGTAGAATTGAAGCGGAGAAGCTTAGCAAGAGCTGGGCGGTTCTGGGTATCTTCGTGGATACCGAGTTTGATGTTCTTGCTAAAAGCGGTATAGAACTTGTCGAATTGTTCGCGGTCCTCTGCAATCTCGTTGAACAGCTCGAGAGTCTTCTTGACAATGTTCTTCTTGATAACCTTCATGATCTTGTTCTGTTGAAGAGTTTCACGAGACAAATTGAGAGGGAGATCCTCAGAATCGACAACACCCTTAACGAAGCTCAACCACTCTGGGATAAGATCGGTGGCATCGTCAGTGATGAAAACGCGGCGCACATAGAGCTTGATATTGTTCTTCGTCTTCTTAGTCTCGAAGAGATCGAAAGGAGCACGCTTGGGAATAAAGAGAATGGCTTTGAATTCGAGTTGACCCTCAACGGAGAAATGCTTGACAGCCAAGTGGTCCTCCCAGTCACTAGATGGAAATTAGACCAGATCCATTCGAGATGGGGAGATCGGCTATGAAAACTTACTTGGATAGAGACTTGTAGAAACTACCGTACTCTTCTTGGGTCACATCCTTTGGATCTCTCGTCCAAATGGGCTTGGTCTTGTTAAGCTCCTCCTCCTCGATCTTGGATTCCTTGACTTTTTTGGTCTTTTTCTTCTTTTCTTTCTCCTCTTCTTCATCGTCAACCTCCTCGATCTTAGGTTTCTTGTCATCCGAGTCTTCTTCGGTCTTCTCCTCGGCTTCCTCATCAGGAACTTCCTTCTCAGTCTCCTTCAAGACGTGAAGGTAGATCGGGTATGAGATGAACTCAGAGTGTTTCTTGACAACTTCCTTGATCTTACTCTCGTTCAAGTAGTCGGTCTGCTCATCCTTCAAGTGGAGAATGATCTTGGTACCGCGGCCAAGGGACTCACCCTCAGTATCCTGGGTGAGAGTGAAAGTGCCCCCAGCACTTGACTCCCAGATATACTGTTCGTCATCGTTGCTCTTCGAGACGACGGTGACTCGATCAGCAACTAGGTAGGCAGAGTAGAAACCAACACCAAATTGGCCAATCATAGAGATATCAGCACCAGCGCTAAGTGCTTCCATAAACTGCTTGGTACCCGAACGAGCAATGGTACCGAGATTATTGACGAGATCCTGCCAAATTTATTAGAAACAGCCTAGTAAATGGCATACAATACTAGTTAAACTACTTACAGTCTTCGTCATGCCGATACCGGTATCGCGGATAGTGAGAGTCTTGCCGTCCTTGTCTGGAACGATATCGATACGGAGGTCCTTACAAGTGTCAAGCTTGCTCGGGTCAGAGAGAGACTCATAGCGGATCTTGTCCAAAGCATCAGAAGCGTTGGAGATGAGCTCTCTTAGGAAGATCTCCTTGTTGGAGTACACAGTGTTGATGATGAGAGAGAGGAGCTGAGAGATCTCAGCCTGGAACTCGAAAGTTTCGCCAGCCATGACCGCGATTCTGTGTGATAAGTAGAGTTGATTGTCTGTTTAATTTTGGTTGAACCGTCAGTTATCTGTAACGCTAAAGCTGAAAGTGAGATGAGGGTAGAAAAGGATGATTGACTTGGGTGTAGTCGCGGATGATGAGCTGCGGATGAAAAAGCTCAGAGAAGGCTCATCCAACCGTAAACACGGCAGAAAGAAAAACACAGCACCACAAAAAAGCTTTTCAACTCACATTAAATAGACTTTTGATTCTTAAGCTTTTAAACCTTGTCCAGAAGACCGGTGTTCTTGTAATCTGCAGGCAGAGAGTTAAAGAGAGAGGATCAGAGTTGTGTTGCAACGGGTTTTAAAGAATCTAATGCGGCTGTAGAAAGTGAGAGAAGCATTTTGTGTGGTCGCCGCGCCAAGAATATCTTCAAGCTTCCACGGATTTCTATAGGTCCGTGTCCGTTTGGCGTTAGTCCCCGTAGCGATGCGTTGCTAGGCAGAACACCCAAAACAATTGGGGGGAAAGGGGTAGAGCCTTGTCGAATCTTCTGGGCAGAGGGAATGAGGCTGCGACAACTAGCGGTTCGAAGTCTGATTTGAGAGGGTAGCCGTTTCTACTTTCATTTGCAATTCAGTTTATTATGCTTTGAACGGGCGGTAAAGCTGTTTCACGCTTCGGGCTTCATTCAATTCAATCCATCTATCCGTCCATCCGCACTGTGCATCAAAGAAAGGGAACGTACATGTATCTAGGTGATACAAAACATGCCATGCACCTCTCGGTGCCGCAAAATCATACGTGCCAATTCAAACAAGTCACTCGGCAAGCCACAATCTCTCATCTTCTTAAGAGAGTTGAAAGAAGAGGGGATATCTTATGTTTCGACAAAGTGTAAATCCAATTGTATACACATGTCGACGCCCGCACAAACGGCCCTATCCCAATTAAACTAAAGGGTCTCCCATCTCTGCCCCTCTGCCACCAACGCGCCCCAAAATAGTGTAAAATTGAGAAAACCACCAAACAGAAATCTAATATAGGGCTAAGTGAGGCATATGCAAGCTGTGTTTGAGTTACTGACCAACATATATACCGCGGCTTTTGGCGAAGGGGGGAACCACTCGGGAAGCCGAAGAGTGAGAGGCAATAGTGAACAATAGAAATAATCCCACGCGCTTCAGCATATACTTAACTGCTTTGCCTACTTGCTGACTGACTACCACGGGGAAAACGAACAAAGAGAGGAGTTATGGCGCCTTGTAGAAATGCCAAAAAAAAAAAAAAGAGCTTGTGGAGAGCTTGCGGTAACGGGAGATGCGAGGGTAGTTTGTTGAGGGTGTGCAGAAGAAAAGCATGAAGTCTGGTACTTTTGTCAAAGCAGGAACGGGGGTAGAGGAGAGAGGCAACTCAGGAAAAGTGAACATATTGCATGCCGCCAATAGATAGATGCTAGAGTGGTCTATTTTCCAACCTAGAAATGGGTGTTTCGCACATTGTCTCTCACCTATTTCCTAATCCACACCGCCCCACCAACCCCAATACCAGTTAACCAACCCGTCATACCCCCAGCTCTTCGCAATCCAAACTGCCATACCACCAACAACACCACATCCTCCAAGCACACGAATTACAAGCCAGCCTCTCGTCTTGATCTTTTCATTCCATCCAAGCAAGCCCAGTGGATCTCGTGGATTTAAACCTTTTCGAGCTGTTGGGTTGGTTCCCGAGGGCGTTGCTGCTGACATATATCTCGAGTTGTTGTTGCCCTGCCTGGCAAGCAGCACATTGTTTCCTGAAATGGGTACTAGCGTGCCATCAGCTACACATTCCCCCAGTCTCTCCGTCAACCAGACAGCCCGTTCGCCTCTAGCAAGCGCTTCATATCTTTCTCGCTCATTCTGCAGACTCCGTTGCAAATCACTGGCCCACTTCGCCAGACGTACTTGCGCCACGTGCTCTTCATGGTGCGTATGGTCCGTCACTCTGGCTAGCGCATAGGAAGACGTTGCGCCCATGGGTGGGACAATGATATGGGACGGGGGCGACGACGAGGAGCCAAAGAAAGACGATGGTGAGGAACCGGTATCTTGAGCGTATGTCGACGATTGCATGCTGAGCGGCGAATGCGGGCTCTGTGTCATCATGGAGCTGGAAGCAGATCCGCTCCGCCAGTGCATGAATTTCTTCGCTGCAGCGTGCCGCAGCCAGGCTATGCTATCACGTTGGAACACACGATCCACAAGCGCAGATAGCTCTGTGGAAATGAGCGGCTGGACGTAGTCTGGGCTCATCAGCAGGCTCGCGTCCATGTTCTCTGCATCGCTGGCTACTGCAGAAGATACAGCGAATGGCGCACAAGGTTCAGTGGCCCATCGGAGATCATCACATGTCATTCCGAAGAGGAAGGGACGAATATCTGCGGACTGTAGCTCGCTGGCTATTGAAGCCTTGAGCAACTTAATCTCGGCTGCATCAAGAGTGTCCGCTTTGGCAATTATTGGAATGACGTTCGTAAGAGGCGATAATCTCTTCATGTATTCGAGATCGACTGGTTTCACCCCTACAGTAGATATCCGTCAGCAATTGCTCCCATCCCAGTATCCTTGGCTGGAAGGGATTGAACATACTGTGTAAGATCATATAAAATACGACGTCAACCTGAGACGCCCCATTCCCACTAAGAAGCCCCAAAACATCACCTTCGCCCGACCTCATCGCAGAGGCTGTCCTCTCGAGTTGTGACTCAACATATTGGACTACAGGGTCAACGTATTCAAGAAACTGTTGACTCATAATTAGGGACCCGGCTAAAACAGCTAATTCAACACGGAAATAGAAAGGGTATAAAAACATACAGACGTCCCATTACCGTAACCAGGTGTATCTACAAAACACAGATTCCTCTCCAACACCACATCTCCCATACTCTTACGTCGTCGACGCAGTATCCTGCTCTCCTCCAAGTCTGACCACCAACTAGGGTATGGCTTCGTGCTCGCGTAGACCTCTGTAATCTGCTTGGTGCTATTTGGGTTCGCGGCATCACGTCTTGAAACCTTGGGTGGCTTTTTGCGGGGCAAGGACGACTGAATCGATGACGCGGGACTTGGGCTTAGGGGATCAACATGTACAATATCCTCACACATCTGAACGATGGACTTGATGAGTGATGTCTTGCCGATTCCTAGCACAATGAGGTCAGTGTCCGCCATAAAAGGGCATTTCGGCGTCATAAGCAAGGACAATATCACATACCAGAGTCCCCAGTAATCAACACCTTCAGCCTCCCCATGGCCTTACCCCTCTCCGTAAAGGGTCGCCGACTCGGCATCTTGATACTCGGCATGACGAGCTGGGGTGCACTATCCCGCATCTGCTGCAAGGCTCCGCTATCCTCCTCCCCACTTGATACCACAGCCTGGCTCCCTCCATCGTCAGCAAGTGAGTCCTCGTCCGAATGACGAAGTGATCTTATGGACGCAGATTTAGGGCTGCTTGGCAGCGATGAACCCGGGGCCGGCGACGCAATAAAGAGCGGTGTCAGTGGTTGGGAAAATGTGGTCTGAGATGGGCGACGGCGTGATGGCTGACGGTCTGCGCTAGGCGGCTGCGAGAGTTGTACGGTCTGTAAAGGGTTGGATGGTTGAGTTGGAGTCACCGACCCCTTGACCGGCGAGTCTCCCCCTTCCAACCGCTGAATCTGTTTGCATCTGTCCTCTCTATCATCGTTTTCCGCCTTCTCTGCGTCCTCCGTCGTCAAAGTAGTGTCTTCACTAACGACCTCTTCTAAACTCCGCACACCGTATTCTCCACTCCCCGACCCCGCCGCTTCTTCCACCCTCCGCTCATCCGCTAGGAAGAAAGTGGTCGGTATACCATTCCCCGGCGTCAAAGACTGTTGCTGGTCCGCGAAGCTCGACTTCCGCGGCCTGCTAACGAGAGATTCGTTTCCGCCCGGCGCTGTGGGCCGCATGTCTAATTTCCGCTAATATTTTTTCAGACTGTGAGAGTGTTTCTATGACACAGCTGAGTTGGTGGCTTTATCCTGAGAGAGTGATGCCGCTGTTATTTTGTTGAGTAGTGGGTGAGCTGAGAGATTGGGATTAGGCAGGATAGCGTGTGTTTCGTCCAAAGTACCCCGCTTACCCGCTCGCTGTTCGGTGGGGCTCTTGTCGGTCGCGCGGCTAAAGATGATTTGCTGAGGACGCGATTGACGCGTCGATGGTGATGCAAGGCCTAGGAGAGCATAGACAAAAAAGAACAAAGACAAGAACAAGCCGTATGAGATTTGATATTCATTGTTGCATCTAAACTTCCCCATTCGGTGACGCAGCATTTGCTGGTGTTGGGACACGATGGTCAATCAGACAATGCATAACGATGATACCAGTACCAATGATATACTGGTACTGGTCATGGCGCATCCCAGTCCACATCGCCCTTGCTTGGCTACGTCCTGCACAATGGTGTAACGACGCACATGCCACACCACACCACACGCCACGGTCCGCTGCATCATATCACATTATACTAGGCATGCAGGTGTGCTATTTATTGAGACTGTTATTGCCGATGCTATGGTAGATTACAGGTTGTCCTGTCCATTTTCTGCCTCGAAGTCCAGCCCTCGTCTCTACTGTATTGTCTTCACCTCAGATCTCCCATGTCGAGAACAGGTCTTGTTGACATGGAATGAACGGAAACATTTCCATCAATCGGTCGCTGCTTCCAAAGTAGAAGCCCCCCTCGATCCACCAATACGCGATGCCATCATTTGTCGCCATTCCCTCCCGCTTCCGACACCACCCCGACTCGCATTTTGCTATCATCCATCCACCGAGCAAGTCGCTTTTGGTTGATTAGGCTCCTTTCAGAGCCCATCGATCACCTAACCAATCTTGCAAAGCACTAAATTCACCGATACAAAATGCACAAGAACATATGAAGAGAAATAATAAACAAGGGAATCGAAAAGAAGAAACTTCCGGTAGAAGAGAGAATGCAGAAGATTGAGCACCGGATCTCTATGAAAAAGCATGACGAGGACCAGAACGCGCGAGATTAAGCATTCGCTAGCAACTTTTCTTTGAGGAAACATGAGACCAGAGCCTTTCGATCGCGGGATAGGTAGAGTACATTAGAGGCGAGAGAACGAAGCAACCACTGCGAGAACCAGGATAAAGGCAGAATTATCCGAGAATGAGGAGTGATCTCGGCCAACCCGAGAATTCGCGGGTTGCTTCAAAGGATAGGATGGTATTTTTTTTTAAGCAATTCGTTATCGCAGACTAGCTGCTAGGCTGGCCAACACCCCGCCCACCTCTCGGAGTGACATTTCCAGGGCCCCCGCGTCCACCACGACCAGGTCCGTAACTCCCACGACCGCCATCCTCCCTCTTCTGAAAACTTCCACGTCCCTGGCTACCCGTCCGTCCATCTGGACCAGTACGGGTACGACCAGGTCCCCCTCTTCCACCGTTATATCCAGAGCCACCGTACGCTGTGGACCGGGGACGGCGTTCCTCGACAATGATATTCTCCCCCGCGATCTGGTGAGGGTTAGCGGCCACCGCAGCGTTGTAACCGGCTGCAGTGGCAAATTCAACAAAGGCACAGTTCTACAAAACAGTAAGCTTTTATACGACCGTGCTGCACATCGGATCATGGGTCATACCTTCTGGCGGCTGACGTCGAAATATGCCAGTTCGCCGAATTTCTGCAGTGCTAACTTCAGAGCTTCCGTGGAAACCTTTTCGGTTACGTTTTTGACATAGGCCATAACTGTTTCTTTGTCGCCAGGTACTGAGATAGACTGCGGACGAGACTGCCTCTTCGCATGGTCACCTCCTGCAGTCTGCCACCCTGGACTCGTCTGGGGTGTCTGGGGCGCAGAAGGCTCTTTAGGCTGAGCCGGAGGAGGGGCTACCCTAGGTTGAGCAGGCGCCGGCGGAGTGGATGACGTCGAGGACGGAATAACCGGCACAGTAGGAGAGGAGCGAGCGACAAGGTTTGCCCAGGTCTTTGGCGCGGCCGGTTTGGGAGGCGCGGCCGGTTGCTGAGCTGGAGTTGGAGCTGGGGGGGGAGTGGCAGTGGCCCGGATCGGTTCTGGAGTCTTAGGCTTCTCAGGTTCTGGATTATCTTCTGCAGCCGGCTCTTCTTCCTCGGTTATTTCTTCCGCAGGGGTCTCGACAGCAACGACAGAGGCAACGGCCACCTCAGGAGTCTTTGGTAGAGCAGTTCCATTAGTGCTTGGGGTGGCCTTCGGCTCATGAACGGGCACAACCACCTTAGAGATCTCTTCCTCTCCGCCTTTTTCTTCGGCGACAACCTCTGGTTCTTCCTCGGACACAGCTGGCTCCACCTCCTTGTCAACTTGAACCACTTCAACTATTTGCTCCACGACATTCTCTACAGGGGCAAGCGTCTTTGACTCAGGTTCAGTTGTTGGAGCTTCCTCCTCTTGGAATGCCTCTTCCTCGATCTCTTCCTCCTCGTTGATGTAGCGGAAGATATCATTGAGCACAAAATAACCATTAGGCTGCTCAGCAAGAACAAACGTCTGCACGAATTTTCGGTGTGTGGCAGCGTTATTAGACATCTCTCCAATGACCTGGATAACAATGTTGTCGTAAGATTCCTGAGAGTCAACATTTGATACGCGTACTTTGCAGTCCTTGAAGTCGAAAGTTGCAATACGGTCTTGGATGGCCTAGAGTTAAGAGAGCTTGTTAGATAAGCTCTAACTCCAAAAACCAACAGGAGGTTTCATACGTTACGGCCAACGGCTACTGATACTTTCTCGGCTTCAATTCCCCACACAAACTGGGACCTCTTACTGTAAAAAAGCTGCAGAATTGAGTTAGCCGGCGTTATAAAACGGACCAAGCTTGCAGCAGTTCGCTGAGGTTGCTAATATCTACGGGTACAGCAAGTGTAAGGATTTCAACTTACATGCAGCCTATCTGGACTTCGGCTCAGATTTGTGTAGTATTGCTCAACAAAGAACCACCCAACTTCATCCTTAGTAACCTCCAACTGACCGCCGCTTCCAGACGAACCGGTAGTACCAGGTGCAGGGACATTGGCACCCTGAGATCCAAAAGATCCAGGGTGAGGAGCGGTGGCCGCGGAATGAGATGGTGCATGGGAGGACAAATGTGGCTCACCAGTACCGTGATACTGACTAGGTTGGGGTGCGTAATTACCGTTGGTGGGAATGGCAGGTTGCTCAGTAGCCATGATGGTTATGTGCAGTTACGATATCGAAGCGGATGCTAGACTTGGACGGGGGCGGCGTGATTCTGGAAATGGAAGTGGTACAGGACGTATTCGAAAAGTTCAATACGTCGACGGTCGCAAAATCCGCACGCTGAAAAATCCTTTCACGCGCAGATGTACGGTGATTAGATTAGTTGTCCAAAAGCGAGAGACAGACAGAAGGTCAGTCACGTTTTGAGGTGCGTGAATGACGACCGTCCGAGTCGCTGAAATATTAGAAGAACGAATCGAAGCCGAAACCAAACAACACAAAAACTGAAATTGCGACGAGGCCAAAGTGACGTGTCGTAGATCTCAAAGTCGAGGAACAATACGGAGTTCGAAAGGCCCTATTAGAGTCTGTCCTATCACCTTCGCGTGAGGTTGGAGGTTGGAATCACACGCGCTTGGCGGAGTCGAGGTAGGTCGAACGAACGGGGTTGAGGTAAGACAGGGCAGCTAGTATGCTGAATCAACACCAGGGTGTTGATGGGTTCAACGAGGAAAAAGAAGTTTCTTTTCTTTTCACCGACTGTCTGTCTGTAGCAGCAGGAAGTAGAGGTTTGGAGATTGGGAGGTGTGCGTTTGGAGAGGTTGATTCGTTCTGCGGCAACCGGAGCCCGTAAGTTCAAAGCAAGTTGTGGAAGTTTTGTGCGAACAAGCCATAAAAAACGGCTGGCCGCTCCGCTATTGGATCCTTCGCGAGAGGCTCTTTTGGATGAGTCACGTGTTAAGCCATGCCTCAACGAATTAGAAAAAAAAAGAATTTTCTCCCGGGTACATGTATTTATCTTTTCGATAGTTTGTTAGAGTTCTTCTGCACTATATGCACTATTATAGCAGATCACTTTTATGGTTTCCTGCAATGATGCACCAGGAAACCTGCCTATACAAACAAACCACATTAAGCTCCTCTTCCTCTTCCCTTACATGCAAATGCAAATGTAGAATTCCGATCCCCCAAACGCCTAGGAGACGACAGATGCTCTATCTTTGTCGTGCTCACATATGACATCACAGGGATGCAGAGTCCCTACGTCAACAAAGGGAGAACAAAGGCCTCGCTCCTAGGCACGTAGAACACGCATATCAGGCGAAAGAAAGATTCCAGCCAAATCCAACGCAGGAGGCTCTAGCCTTTATCCAGATCGACAATCTTCGCTCAGTAAGAAATCCCAATAGCCATGCGGACCTAATTGCTGTTCTATACCCTCACCGAGCCCCTCGCTATTTCACCATACTTCGGCAACTTCGGTGCCTTTTCCTTCTGAGGAACAAGCCTTTCTTCTACCCAGTTGATTTTCCACCTTTTGCCATCTTTGATTATCAGATCGCTCTGTCTAGGCGTGTCGCCGCACAGTATTGCCATGCAGCGCTGCGCATACCGGATGTCCCGTGCCGTTGTCCATCTATGAGGAGGGCGCCATTTCCCGTCATCTTGCCGGGTTTCCTGACCGCATTCTGGCAAAGGATCTGACACAGGCAGTGACGAGGAGGACCCATTTACAGATGGGGACGACACAGAAGGTTGTCGTGAAGGAAGACCGGAGGGTATAGTGGTGCTACTCTCGCGGAAGCCGGTCTCTTCTATAGATCTCTGACTGGATGTAATCCCACAGGGGCGCTCGGCTTCTGTGGATTGACCCAATTGGGCATTTGTAGACCTCCTACTGGAATCCCCTAATCCGCACCTTCTCTCAAGGTTAGAAATTGCGCGTCGTCTTAGATTTCCACTCGATACATGCGAAGCGATGGTCTCCTGCTGGGACACAGATTCCTGCTGAGTCGCGGCTAATTGTCGTATGTGATATCGGGGAACAACCCGAAAACGGGGCAACAAGCGCTCCTCAAGTGGAAGAGCGAGGTTGATTGCTGCACTTAATGATTCCAACCAATCGAGGAATGTCTCAACCGTATTACAAGAGAGGAGAAACTGGTCAGTTTCTACACGCAGACGGATAACATAACTCCTCCTGTTAAATGTGCTGTTAGCAAAATACATTATTATATCGCGCCCCGTGAGTAGGGTTATCACAGAAAGGAAGCGGGCAGACAAACTTTGTGTAGTCAGCAGCATGGCCTACCTCTGCGTGTTGCAGAGTATAAGTCTTTAGCACCATTCCCGCGCTAGCTGCGATAGGTAAATCTGGATTCTCTTCCGCTTCATCCACCGACGCCCTTCCAGCGAACGTTGTCGTCCTCACCCTACAAATCTTCAACATTGTCCCATCCAAGACGACATAGACCCTAAACCACGCTCTATCACAAGCCCTCTCAAAGGGGCTGCGAAATTCCATCTTCCTCACAAACACTGCCTCCCTGCGGATACTACATGAGTACGCCGGTAGGCACTCACGACCCTCTTCCTCGCGGGGAATCACGTTGAAGCGTGGAGGCGGGAGGCCTTGGAGATTCGAGGCGTCGTAGGAGGGCGGGACGGTACCGGGCAACTGAGAAGTCGAGGAATTAGGGAATAAGTATCCGGGCATGCTGGGCTCGTAGTTGGTGGTAGAGCGGCGAAGAAGCTGCGCGAAGGAAAGGAAACTGCGAAGTCGGGGACCAGGCTCGCCCCCTTGGGCACCTGTGCCAACGGAGCGCCAGATATCGGATTCGAACAACATACTGAAGTGTCGCGGGCCACAAAGAGGAATTCACAAAGGAATATCCAGAAAAGCCAGGAATATCAACCTCAGACCTCCCTTGCCTCCAAACCGTCAGCTCAATACAAAATGAATGTTATTGAAATCTCGCTCCCACTGAAACTTGTTGCAACCTTCCCTTAAGGCAAAATCCTCGTCCAAAGGGGTCTAAACACATCGGAACAGCCGCATGTTCGGCGACGCACGCAGACCGGCACTTCGCCGATATGAGGGACTGGGACTTGCTCGTACAGGGACTAGTCCAACTGACTTTGTTTCCGCCAGGATACGGTGCCCGTGCCATTGTCGCTGTGATGGGGGAGGTACCTGGTAATTTTTTCCCATGTCTGGCTTGCATGGGGATCCCTGCGGGGTCGCAGGAAGATGCCACGACCCGCCTATCTCAGACCCAAGAAGATGTGTTGGATGAACAGCGGTCAGACACCTGCCAACTGTTCAAGTGACAGCTGAGCCCTACGACAAACATCTGTTGTACCATTTATTAAGACAGCTCCGTTTTTACTTGCGGCCTATCCCAAATGCTTTCCCGGTTGGAACCAATTCCATCAGAACGAAGGCTTTTCCGAATGAAACTTCGGGGGCTTGCGCCGCGGCGTCCGGAGCCCATCTCAGATCCCCGGGTCCAAGTTCCTGCCGACATCGCTCGTCTTTTGAAGCTTAGCTTTGCTTTGGGTCGGACAGATCCGTGCAGTACATACATACTATGTCCTGATGCCGCTGTTAAACAAGTGTCTAAAAACTTAAGGTGCAGATTTAAATGTCAAAAGCGGCACGATGACGCAGTCGTGGAACCCGTTTTGAGTGCGGACGTACGAGAAACAACTGCTCTGTTACACAC
This sequence comes from Glutinoglossum americanum, assembly GCA_020080175.1. Taxonomy (NCBI): domain Eukaryota; kingdom Fungi; phylum Ascomycota; class Geoglossomycetes; order Geoglossales; family Geoglossaceae; genus Glutinoglossum; species Glutinoglossum americanum. The sequence goes on from JAGHQL010000147.1 coordinate 24,105, forward strand.
AATAAAGTCTACTAGATTTTGACTTCATCCGAAATGATCATGTCCGTCGAATCAATTTCCAACACGTTCTGCCCACTCTCGATCAAGGAATCCCTCCTCCACCATCTCTTCAAGCATCTCTCTATCATCCTTCAACAACCGCTTCAAAGCCACTAAAGCCAATTCATCCCCACTGAGCCCTTTCACTACCGTTTCTTTCACCGCCGCCTCCGTTGCCTCCTCCACCATTCCCTCATTTCGTGCCACTCCCGCTGCACCCCTGTAATATACCCCAGCATTCTTGAGCAGCGTCTCCGAATTTTTCTGCGCGGGTTCGTAGTTATTGGGAGACTGCCCAAGGCGGAAGCGAAGTAACTCCACATCTCCACGAACGAGGTGGATTTTAGCTACGTCTTTGGCATCTGGGAGCTTTGAGGCCATGGCGAGACTATCTAGTGCCATTGTTAGTTGATTCCAACGGACTAAATTAAGATTGTTAAGTATCCCGGCATCAAATTTTTGGTCGGATATATGATCCACGACAGCAGAACAGAAGGCCATCAATGCATCCGCTTTGGCGCCGAGCGCTTCAGGGTCATTCGTGATGTCACCAAGCTCCTCATTGCTAAATGCCATATAGAGCTCTCTTTCGTAGGTCTGCGGATTCATCTGGCCTTTTCTAAAGCAAACATCCGCGAGCGCGCACATGAAGTTCGCTTTGGCAAGGGCAACTTCCTTCTGACGGTCAGTCGACTTGGCGATTGCGGAGATCTTGTTTTGGATGAGGTTGGCAGAGTATTCTTCTATCCAGGCCAGTCCACTACCAGCTTCAGAAATAGCTAGCCCGCATAGAGCTGCCAGCGCCCCCAACTGCGCTAGCGAAGTGTCAAGCAGGGTATCCAGCGAAACTGGCTCAACTATAGTAGCCCATCGTTCGTCTTCCGTCGCCTCTACAGAAGATGCTGCTGTCGAAGTAGCATCACCCATCAAGGCGTCTCCATCCTGAATCTGTTGGGTATTTTGCTCTGTTGCGTCTGCTACCCCTTCCATCTGCGCCTGAGATTCGGAAAACTGGTACTCCTGTAATGTGAGACATCGCTGGAACAGCTCCACCGCCTCTTCGAGCAGCCCCAAAGCTTCATCCTTTGATTCCGGTGCAGATCTTCGGCCCTCGCTGAGGACTTCAGCGAGGCTCGTCAGCACCTGGGCTGTGTTGCTAGAAGAGAATCAGCACCCACGTCACTAGGCAACATCGCTGACTCACGAAGGGATCGAAAGTCTCACAACAAAATATCAGCATTTTCCTGCCTCAGCCCCAAGGCTATCCGGTGGGATTCAAGCGCAGTCCTCAACAGATCCACAAGAGAGGCAGGTATGTTCGCCGCGAGAGTCGGATGCTGAGTGATATCGTACTGGAGCCTAGCTCTAACGGGCGGGGGTGTGAGTGAGACCAATACATCGATATGGTTTCAGAGGCAGCAGGACACACTTGTTATACGCAATATCAAATGAATCGGGGTATATTTCGAGCGCTACATCGTAATTTTCAATAGCTCGAACGAAAAAACGGGCGGACTGGAAGACGTTAGAAGCATGCGGTGAGAATAGTGGGGTAAAGTCTGACTTTGGCGGCATCTCCTGCGCGCCATTTCTCCCCGGCCTCCTCGTACTCTACCCCCACTTCGCACGCGGAAGTTGCTCAGCGCGAGTCCCGGTCCAGCATCATTATCACGAAACGCACCAGCTAGATACTCATCCGCCGTTTCCGGTCCCTACCACCGGTGAGCGACGTTCTCCAGGCCGAGCGAGTGGCGGAGGCGCACCTTATTCTTCTCCTTTCCTTTTTTTTTTGCCTGCGTTAGGAATTTCTTTGGTTTGCCCATCGTGAGGAGGGGGTCGAGCTCCGAAGCAACAGTGCGTCGGAATCGGTTGGGTGAGAATCCAACATCTGCAGGAAACCCCAAAAATATTCCAACTACATGGCCTTTAAAGTTCATTCTCCCCGTGCAGGGGGCTCTTAGGTCGCCACCGGGGGCACGAGCACACCATTGGTTTGAATTCACGCCATTTCCAAAGTTAAACCCCTGCATCTCCGTACCAGAGCGCCCAACTAACACCAAACATGCTAAGCCCAAGCCCAAGCCCAAGCCCAAGCCCAGCAGGGTAGTATTCGAAGCGTCCCTTAACCATCCCAACCATGGCTCCCTTCCGAGTCCCAAGTGCGTATATTGCACAAGTCCTTGTACCCGGAAGCACCCCGTGATGCTAAGGCGGCAAACCCGATGACCACGCGCGCCTTCGAGAAACCCCGGAAACCCACCTCTCCAGCTGGGGGCTGCCCGAAGACAGATTGGGGGCCGCTTTAAGTGGACGAGCCGACTTCTCGATGCCTCCGCAGCATTTGCAGGCCGGAAGATCCCTTGCGCCATGACCGTGCTACGCCATGATACGGCGCATCTCTCACGCACCGCGGCAAAGGGTTTGTTTTGGTCCCCGCGTTTGCTTGAGCTCTCCAATCTTCAGGCCACGTGTTGGCGTCTCGAGTAAGCAAATCTCGCATAAGCCACGTTTTTCTCGCCACAATGCAGTCAGCGAAGGGACCCTGAGAGCTGCCTGTCCAAACTACCACAATCGGACTAGAGCACCTCCATCCCCTCGTATTTTGATATTCACCGCCGGCTAAACCCCCTGGCGGTTTCGGATCCCACGAACCTCACTTCGGCAGCCACTGCCAGCTGCACTCCTTATCCTCCCCTCCTGCCAGTTTCATCGTCTCGACTTTATCCCTCGATTCACCCCTACATGCTCACTTGCATCTGACAGCGGCGCATTCTGTTCGTCGCCCAGGTTTGTTGCCTTGTTGACCCCGTGGATCGTGTCCTCCATTCTTATTATGTATTTAAGCACGACATAACGACACCGCTCGGCTCCTCCCATTGCCACCGCTGGGCTGATTTCAGCCGAGACCCTTCGTAGCGCCGCGCTCGCCATTTCCATTCATCCCTAAACCAGTTCCACCACCCTCGACCCTCGACCCTGAGGCGCCTCTCACCAACTAGATTCCCGCAAACTTCATCCCTTTGTTCCCAATCTTGCACGCGTGGCGTTCACTTCGCCTTAGCCGGTCCATCGAAACATCGCCCGTCGTTCCAGATGGGCCCTTCTCTCGAATCGTCAAGGCCAATCCTGGCTAGTGTAAGTTTAGCCTAAATCCTTTGACTTGCGACAGCCCCCATCTGCCTGTCATTACCACCCTGCCACCCTGCCCATTCACCTGTGGCCCTCATACATCTCCTGAAGACGGCCACATTGGCAGTCAACATCATATCATCGCGCGTGTTATATCAAAATGGCCAACAATCTAATCTCTTCTCAAAAGAATCCCAACAAGCGCACCTCCCAACGCTATTCATCCTATTCCGCTTCTCCTTCAATCGCCGTCTCTGAAGTCACAGTAGCTTCTACAACGTCATCCTCCGACCCACGAGTCGCCGAGATAAAAGAGTTCACAGAGAGCCTCGATCGGCTAGAGCAAAAGCGCCTGCAGCAGCAGCGATTCGTGCCCAGCCAGGAGAAGAGCGAGAGCTTGAGCAAGCTGGCATTAGGCGCCAAGGTTGAACGGGCGCTGAGGCGCAGAATGACATCCCAAGACGCCGTCTTCACCTCCAGAACGATCAACGAAAAATCAAAACGGTTGTGAGCTACCGACAAGTGCAGGCGTGGTTTGGTATCGTGACATGGGAATGCGATGTGAGGTCTTGCGAATGATTGCATGGGTAGTTTGTGGGGATGTATCTCCTTTGTTTCACTTGATCAGCCTGCGGGTGCGATACTCTCTTGATTAATCGCCTGATGGCATTCAAATTCGACCTTTCAGACTCCCTTTTTTTTTTTTCGTTTTGCAGAAATTGGTTGATGGTGGTAGTTCGGTGGTTATAATGAATCTGATTCATGATACCAATGCGCCTAGCACAAGTGAACCTTTTTGTTTTGAGTACCCACAGCAAGAGCATCTGTTTATGCATTTCTATTTGATCGATTTTGCTCAATCAGCTAGGGGACCCCAAGTGGTTGGCGCAATAGTTGGGTTTACAGCAGAGAAGACAGAGCCCAGAAACTTCGTTGAAGGATTTCTGCGATCCGAAGCCACCTCGGCATGCTGTGTGGAAGCTGGCTACGGAGGGATGAACTGGACCATTAGCTAACTCAACTCACCGGCGAAGTTCTGACCATCCAGCGACACCAGCCACGGTATTCAGCGGCGTTCTGCCCGTCTATAGCGCTTGGCTTCTGCTTGTATGTATGTTTGTACATACATACATTGCCCCCTCTCATGCTTTATATATTTTTCTCGCATTGGTTGCTGAAGGCTTATATCTCTCTACTTGTCCCACGAGAAACGCTTTGTTCCGCAATTGTTGGAGTAGAAATGGTAGCTGCATTCTCTCCTCAAATCGACCGCATACCCAAACAAATAGAACTATTTTCCCCCCAACCCTCCCTTTCCCCTCAGAGAAGCAAAGAAAGGCTTGGGGCGTACTACGTTCTACATCTTTTAATTTACCTAGTATTATTTGGTTGATAGCGAGGCCCAGCCGAATGAATGGCATCACGAATGGCATCATAATTCGCCGCCACGGCCACCCGCCCTCGACCACCTTTAATTAAGGAAGCCATCAGCACTTCACCCTCCAAATACACAAAGCCTCTTCCCGATCCCCCCGCTACGCTTTCTAAATTCGCGAGTACAAAACCCAAAATGGACCCTTTATACATATCAGATAACACCACCTGCATAGACAGACAAGAAAAGCAGTAGCCAATTTAAGCACTCCGAATCCAGCAACTCTCACCACCGCAGTCACCGCAACTCAAGGGCTGGCGGGTCGAATAGGAAAGAGCACTTTTGGAGCAGAGGGTGGAAATTGTTATATATCCCCCGGCATGATTTCCCGAAGCCATCCATAGCTTTCTCTTCTATTCATTCAGATACCCGATAGGGTCCATCAGATTGCGCTTCAAGGGTGTTTCTTCCGTTTCACTTTCAATAGTATGGGTCTTCCAAATATACGCATTTTGGCTCAACAGTAGCTCTCTGGGAGTGTGCTCACAGTTATAGAAGTCCCTCTCTAGCATACGCAACCAAAAACACTGGTAGTATTTTGCGTGTTGGCTTGTGTGGCCCCTCGTATACACCAACACGCACACACCCGCCAACCCGCCAACCCGCCGCCATGGTCTACGCTGGCCGCCACGCAACCGCCTGGGGCATTCCTCTGTGTTCCTCTTGCAAACCGAAAGCGACTAGGTCGAGTTTGAGCGTGGCTGTTGTACGGCTTTCTATTCGCTCCTTTTTCTTCTATCTGGAAAGCTAATCGGCCCTGACAATTAGAGGAAGAGAGGTGTATGAGAAGCCGGAGGCGGCTGTAGCGGCGGAAGCGGGAGATAGTTGCGGCGATAGGAGGAGTAGACGCGGCGGTGAGGATGGTGGAGGCAGCGGTAGGGTTAGGAGGCGACCCTAACGGCTGCGGTGGCGGCCATGACGGCTACGGTGGCGGCCATGACGGCTACGGTGGCGGCGGCGGCAGCTGCGGAGCGGGAGAGAGCGTGCGAGTGTGGAAGAGAGGAAGAGGGCGGGGAAAGGGAAAGAGAGGTGGGAAGAGGGAAGAGAGAAGAGAGAGATGGCGGAGGAGAGGAAGAGATGGGAGGAGGGGAGAGAGGAGGCCGAGGAGAGGAGGAGGTGGGAAGAGGAGAAAGAGAGGTGGAAAAAAGGGTGAGAGTGTGAGAGAGAGGGAGAGGAGAGGGGACAGTGAGGTAGAGGTGTTCCAATAACCATTGCCCCCCCGCCATCCCTTGCTTCGCTATTACAAAGAGACCAGAAGCCAAACCATCTTTGCTTGCTGTACTTTACACCTTTGATAAGTCACGTATATCCCAAGACACGGGCAAACGCGTGATGCCAGTCCCAAACCACGGCTATGGGCTGCATCCACAGCCTTCCCCCAACATTGCAAGAGGAGAAAGCCCACGACTATCCCCTACGATACTTTCGGCCGACTTGGAAACTCTTCGAGGAAATCGTAGACGGCCGACAATATCCTCGAGATTCTCGGACAAGAGGATTTATTCATTCGCTCGAGTTACCACCATCCAGCGTTTCTGGGGTTATTTCCCAGCTCTCGATGGCGAGACGTGTCGACTATTATTCCAGCACAGCACTTCCCCATCCACCACCACCGGCGAGACCACACACACACACACACACACACACACACACACACCACATCATCAGGAGAACCCCCCCCCCAAAAAAAAACGTAGTAATGTAATTAAATATAAATATACAAACAAGGATCAAGAACGAGAACGAGGACGAGTGCGAAAACGAGCCTTTGCGCATATCTACGCGTAAGCTAGAAAGCAAGACGGGCGACGGTGGTACGGACGTAAACACGGGCCTCGAAAAATATAGAGACCCTTACCTACTACGCACTACAACACTACACTACACCACCCGCACCTCCAAAACCTCCCTAATCCCCTAACCAGCCAACCCAATCCCCCCCCTCCTCGCAAGCGACCTCCACCCTTCCTGATCGACCAGCCGCAAACGAGAAAGGGAAAGAAAAAAAAAAAAAAAAAAAAAAAAAAAAATTTTTTTTTTCCCTCCCTCTTGGCGCCACGAAAGGGGGAAAAAGAAAAAAAGGGGGAGGCTCGCCCCGGAACTTTCCGAGCCGGGTGCGGCCGAGGTTTCTCCCCCGCTTTTAATTTTTTTTTTTCCTCTTCGACTTTTTTTCGTCTGTGAGGAAAGTAAAAAAATGAGGCTTTGCCGGGAAAGGAAAGAAAAGAAAAAAAAAAAAAAAAAAAAAGGTTTCCTATTTATTTTTTTTGGGTGGGAAGGAAAAAAAATGGTGCCTGTTTCATGTTCTTTTCGGGGCGTGGGGATCAAAGAGTCACCTGGTCCGGTCAGCTGTGGTATCTTCTTGCTTTCCGTGAGGCTTTTCAGCCTTGTTTTCTCTCCCCCCGGGTAGCGTACACTTCTCTCGTACATACACGGCCTGTGAAGAAAAAAAAAAAAAAAAGAAAAAGAAAAAGAAAAAGGGTATCGCAAGTTTTTCCCTCTCCGTATTCAGCTTTGGTGTATGTGTGTATGTATAATGCGTGGACCATGTACCGGTGGATGGATGGATTGGGGGACGTGGCAGGCCTCTCCCAAAAAAAAAACACGTAGTCACCCAAAAAAGAAAGGAGGATATTCCCCCCCTCCTCGGAAGTAATGAGAAAATGTCAACAGGTGTGGTGTGTACAAAATATACATCTCAGACGCGGCATATTCCACAATAAGGAAAAACAGGAAGAGATGCAACAGGGGGGCCACCATCCTGATTCCTAAGCGTACCGTTTCTCCCTCGTAAAAGATAAAAAGCAAGAAGGAAGGCAACCACCTAATAGTATACACGCCTACGAAAGGACAAATGTTTGCTTCTTCCTCTTCCTCTTCCTCGCCTTAAAACCCCCCGGCTCTTCATCTGCCCTTTCCCCCACCCCCAAGACGTCTGCCTGAGATCTGGAAAAGAAAAACCCAATGCAAAATTTTTTTTCATATGCCAAAATACGCGAGTAGATACCGGCTGAACGATAGTGGGGGGAGGGGCCAGCGGTACACGGGCCCCTCCTGGGCCCCTCGTCCCCTCTAAGTTCCGCCTATGGGCGTACGAGACGTCCATCGTTGGGTTACGCCCCGCATCATGTGTCTTAGTGCGTCGGTCCCGAAGACTCCCATTCCCAGCGGGCTCCCATTTGAGAGTTGCGAGGAGTTAGCCTCCCAGGTGCTCTTCCAAAACAGTTTATCGCTATCGCTTTCGTCTCACTGAGAATAGTCATGCTTGATGTCTGTTCGATATGCCGTTGCCGATTCCAGAATCGAAGGCGCACTGACGTAGGCGTTCCACTCGGCAGTGGTTGCGATCGCCGCTATGGCATCCCCAGATCCCATGATGGGGGATTGACAGTCCATAACATCCTCTGCCAGCAAAGAGCAGGTTCCAGACAGCGAGGGAGAAGGCGACAGATGGGGGAGAGAATCGTTGATTTTTACCAAAAGGAGAGGCAGGAAACGAGATTCGCCTCCACGCAGAGTGGAGATGAGATTCACCAGCTCCATCAAGTAATCACGAGGACCAATTTCAAAGGTGGCGGAGTCGAGTGGCACGCAGGCCATAACGTCGGTGAGGGTACAGGCGACGTCAAAGAGCTTTTCTATCTGCATCCGAAGGGGGTCAGTTGTTTGCCGAAATTAATAGCAGCGACAGGAGTTGTAATGGTGATTTACCAAGCCAATCCCATGAACTTCCATTGATTGCCTAGATAGCTGTCCCGTAACAGCCAGGAGGTCCCGAGCGATCTCTATGGGGTACTTGAATGTCATGGATGAATCTGCCGACGAAGAGGAAAGATAGCCATTGCTGATAGAAAGCTGCCACACCATCGTGCGAAGCCATTGCTGGGAGGTCTTCAAGTCCGCAACCTGGCTTTCAGGGCTCTTGAGTCCTTTAGGTACTGCGTCTGCCAGCTTTTGTTGCAGTTGAGCCAACCACGCAGGGGAGCAGTCGGACCTTATCTTGTTCCAGAGACCAATAAAAACATCACCAAACGGTAGAAACAAATTGACTAGGTGGTTAAACCCGGATATATCTACAGGCTCTCTGGCATCTTCTTCCACCGTTGGTAACCCAACTGTAGCTTGTAGTGTGAGTGATCGATGCCGCTGGAGAGCATATGCCCTGTACGATTTGTTAGTGGTAGGTCGCGGAAAGAGGCCGAGCTAAGGGGGGATGCAAAGCATACTGACCTTTCCGTCACAAAGAGTAGCCAGAATAACCGCCTCCTGACAATGCTTTCGAGCGGGTTGATCGTGGAGTAGGCGTCCTCATCCTCCATTCCCAATATTTGCGCCAACGTAGTTGCCTCGCGAAGATAGAACCAGGCAGTGTTGTGCTTCTCCAATCCGAAATAACATCCGAAGATAAAAAACGAAGTAGTCACAGTGATCTGGCTTGCATTTTCAATATATTCGTAGGTCTTCCTAACACGCAGTACTTCCTCAAGTAGTGCAGCGCCGGAGTTGACGGTCGAATAGGTCGTTGGCTCGGCAACTCTCCCAGCGGCCTCACCCGTAACGTTGATGCCTGGCTGGATGATCATGAACGCACAAAAAGCAGCCACGAGACAGTAGGCATCTGAGTCGGTCTCCAAGCTGTCGAGTGGTTGCTCCAGACGTTCACGACGGAGGATGGGCATGGTCGGATACATATGCTCGAAGAAGAAATCCGTACATTCTTTGATCATCTCAGGCGTTAACAATCCAGGTGTGCGGACCTGCGATGGAGGGATTGGCCATTGATCGTTGAGTTTCAGTGCTAGCTGGGTTTGTCGTTGGGCCTCTCGGAGTTCAGATATAACCTTGGCCCTGCTCCCCTTCGGCCCCTTCTTCTGCGGGACAGTATTGAAGGTGCAGCTCAGAGATGCTTGGGAACAGTTGCGGCATGGAAGGCCGCCATCACACTTGACTTTCCGTCGGTGACATGCGTCGCAGGCTCTTTTTGCGGAAGTCGACATTGCACAAGTAGATGCTCTGGCATGGGCAGAGCCAAGCAAGGCACTGACGGACACACTGTCGTTCTTATCATCTTGTTGAGCATGCCTCGTAATGTCACAGATGCTCGAAAAATTCTCGGGACTCTATGATTGGAGAATGCATCCTAGTATCTTGATGGATGGGCGCCTTTGGCGTCCTGCAGCTAGCGATCAGGGATAATCCAAATCCCCAACAGCCCTGACGAAGGCGAGGCTGTCCACTCTATGGCACTTGCGCGATACACATTCCGTTCAACATGTGTTCCTCAGTTACGCTCTCCATCAGTATCAACGGCGAAGGCGTTGACCCCAAACATCGCAAAGGAATACATTCTTTTGCTTCGCTTTCTACTCTGTATTCTGCTGAAAATGAGTCGTCACTTGTATCGGGAAGGAAACTCCAGGCACCAATTTCTCTATCCTGTGTTGTCAAACTCTTCAAATTTTTTTTTTTCTCCCCGCTACCTAGTTCTTGATTCACACCCATGCAAGATTGCATGCGGGATTTTAATCGGGAGTATCGGTTCACGAGTCAAGAGTCGGGCGTAATTGGCCAAGGCCTGCCCTGCGACCACATCTCACCACACCAACGCAACTTCATCGATTCCCGCATATATTCCGACACCGGAAAGCCATCGAATTGGACCGTGTGAACACAGCCACTCGAGTTCTGGAACACTTCCGCTCCAGGAAGAAAGGCGCCTTATTACGCCATAGATCCAGCCACCACACCTCTACCTCCCAGCGCTCAACGTACTGGATCGTTGAGTCGCCTCAATCCCAACTACTTGCGAATGCAGACGCAGAATCAAAGCACATCGACGTGGGACCTGCATCAAATGATGTAAGAGGTCGTCTAAAGTTCAGAGCTTCGCATTGTAACGCTTCAGGCTCGCCCAACCGAATTTGGATCCAATTGTTGGATGCGAACCCCCGCAGACGAGTAATTGGTCTACATGGGAGCATATTCGCTTATGTAGGTAATCAATCAGGCCATTGATGAATTTGGGAGCTTAAGTCTAGTGGACTGCATGTCACTGCTGACGTACTGCACTAGAATATGAACCTTATGTCCGCCGAACTATTCGCTCTTGGCCCTGGTTTCATGTCATGATGCTACGCTCCCGTCCTATACACGAAGCTGCTAGGGAAATTAGGGAAGGTATTTGCCGGTTTTTCCCCAGAATCGCAAGAGGTGCTTGACATCGTACACGGACGTGGCGTCGGCGTTATTCAGTGGGAAGGTATCGTGGGGGACTGGAGTCTGCAAGCACCTGCTGAAACATCTTTCCTTTTTGTAGTTGCCGTGGTCGTTAATTATTTCCGGAAGTGGAATCTTCAGCGCCATAGAAGTTACAGGATTTGCAGTACAGGAATTGCAACTCATAAAGGTCAGGACTGCTGACTCATTCGAGCGGCACAAGCAGTTCAACCGTGGTAATGGGTATTCTCACACCACCATTCATACCCAGTCAACGCAACCAACCGATGTTATCTAGGAACCAGGCACCAGCGCCAGATAGACACGAGCATTTTGACGGATCCTAGGAGTCAAGGCAGGCGCAATTCGTACACCGCCACCTCGAAGCTAGCAATCTCAGGTCGAGGGCCGTACCCAGAAATTTTCAACCCTAACGGACTTCGCTTCCGAGCACTCATATGAAGGCATAGATCTACTTCAATCTGGCGGATTAATACACAAACAACGTACGCCGGTACTATCATAAAGAGCAACCGCAGCGTAAATATAGAAACTCCGAATACCTATTGTTGCTTGCCCAGCTCCCCCTTCCGCTGGTGGCGAATGCTAACTAGCAAGCCTCCGACATTCACGAGGCTAGGAGATTCGCTGAGGGCGTCTGTGGGGGTTCTCATGCCCCACACAGACATGTGCTTCAAGACTCAGCTGTCTGCTAGCATATGAGTTGGTTCGGGAAAAAGTATCGCATAAAATGGTAATCATGATTGGCGAAAAGGCTATAGGCTAAATGAAAGGAGCGGGATATTTTGCCGAATTATCTCCGTTCAACTGACGAAAAATAGACATGAAAAATCCGGTGGAGAACATAGCACCACCACCCCTCCTCCGGTACCGAGCTGGAGTTCCTGGTGTTGGTCCACTAGGAGATCTGCAGGGGATTGAGAAGCGGACAGATCTGCCACGTCTCAAGCAGCGGTCCGGTCCGAGCGGTGAAAGAGGGATCTCAGCAGATGACGAGTTCGCTATAGCGATACGCTGGGAACCGAGGCTGAGGAAAAGAAAAAAACGAAAGATCCACCAGGTTGGCCGAGTCACTTCGGTCAACCAGAGCGATGAGCAAGCTACACTTGTAGGCAACAGGTTAATTTTTTCGCGTGTTTGGTATAGCAGAAGTTCTCAGCTGTAGTTGCTTTGGGGTTTCATGGAGACGCAGAAATTGTAGGGCGCACTCACCAAAAAGAAAATACTTTCCCCCGCTTTCTTAAGGCGTTGGCCACATGATGACGAAAGCCCCACGTTTTGAGACAATCGAACACCCTCAAGGCAATCTTTGGGCGAAGAAGATAGCAACCGGTTGCACCGTTTCCAGAGTCTTCATCGCGCGAAATAAAGCAGGTTATAAATCTTCTTCGGTCTGAAAATTCACTTGGTTATTTTCCTTTTTTTTTCATTTTCGCTAGCCAATTGGGGCTGTTGCTGGGCCGACCGGGTGTTTTTTTTGGGGGGTTGGTCAACTCTTGGGAGGGGCCAGCCTATTAGCTGTAACCCAACCACGTATCTATCAAACACGGTGGTTGGCATCACCGGCCTCTCGAATTTTGTATCCTAGCGCGAGGTGCCTTGTGTTTGAAGGAAAGAGCGTACGTTTCTCTCCACCTAAATCATCATTGTACACGCTATTCGATCTGTTCTCATCTCTGTAACCTGAGGTTTGGGTTGTGTTGCTGACGACAAAGGGTTTTGGCATATTCCTGCCGTCGCACACATCTTCGACCGAAACAACCTCCTCTTCCTCCGCTCTTCCTCCACTCTTCCTCCATCATCTCGACACCTTAGCACCTCTACATCTCTCTTCTTACGTTGCGCTGCCTACCATGGCGCCAACGCCGCAACTATCGCCGCCGGGGAGCAGCTCATACTCGTCGGATAGCATGGTTGTAGGTGATGGCACATGGGATTCACAGCGGAATACGTTTCTACTACCGAACCTCGTCGGACTGAATTTCGAAACCATGCGCTACAACGGTGAGTTTATTAATTCTATGGATGTCTATTGGCTGCTGATTAGAATATGGTATGGCAGGCATGGGCAATAGATTCCGCGACCTTACACAGTACCATAGTCTCATCCTTGCACATGGGGTCATCGCAGCGATTGTCTTTCTCTTCATTGTCCCTACGGCCATCATGATAGCTCGCTTCCATGTCCGCCGACCGGCTTGGGCGCTTCGGCTGCATGTTTGGCTTCAAGTTCTGACTGTTGCGTTGACGACCGTCCTATTCGTGTTGGGATGGTTTGCCGTTGGGCCAAGTCGGAGTTTGACAAACCCTCACCATGGGATTGGGTTGGCAATTTATGTCCTTGTACTCGCACAGGCTATCGGAGGATGGTTTGTGCACTCGCGGGAGAAAGGAAAAGTCAGGAACAGGTTGCCGTTGAAATTGATGGTAGGTTTGATATCCAAATTCTCACGGATGCCCCCTGGAATGACAATCGCTGATACGGGTCTTACAGATACATCAATGGTCTGGCCGTTTCATAGCCCTATTGGGCCTAGCACAAGTCCCTCTTGGGCTTACTCTGTATGGCTCTCCACGCGCGCTGTTCATCCTCTACACTTTAACCGTCTTCACTCTGTTTCTCTTCTACTTTGTCCTTTCATATCGAAGTACCGCACCTACGGCAAGCCTTTATCGAGAAAGCAATACCTCGGGCACTGTGATCACCGAAGAACACCATCACAGCGGCCTAGGCACTGCCGCTGGCGCCGCTGCTGGCGCCGCCGCTGCGGGAGCTGGATTGGCTGCCTTCAGTAGGCATCGTCACGGCGGAGAGCGACACTCTGGGTCCTTCATCGAGGAGAAAACGAGCCGGCACGAGAGCGGAGGATTCATGAAGAGAGTATTCGAGGGTGGGGCAGCCCTAGGGGGTTTGGCGATCGCAAAGAAATTTTTCGATTCCCGAAAGGACAGGGGTGGTACACAACCTGAGGATACACTGAGCGACGAGAGTGTAAGCAGAGTTGAGGGGGGGCGAGTAGGTGGACATGACCGAGCGGGTGCCCTACCCCAACGAAGTTATAGCGGAAGTTCCCAATCCAGTCGAACCAGCATAACTGATAGGCGGAGGGGCCACGGGAAGTTGCGGAAAGCTGAAGAAGGAGTAGCAACTCTTGGTGCCTTGGGTCTACTACGCGCTGCCATTAAAGGACGAAGAGAGCGAAAGGAACAAAGGCGCGTTGATGCGTTACGAGCGCGGGAAGTGGACGAAGAGCGCCTCGCAAGGCGAGGAGGTCGAGGCCACCGCTACACCGGAGATGGGCTACCATCTAGACAGACAGGCCGGCGAGGTTCCATAACTACTACTGACTACACGGCTACGACCGCTCCCCCTGAAAGACATAACCACCATAGCCATCACCATCGCCACGGAGTTCCTCCAGCCGTTCCTGCGGCGGCTGCTGGTGCGACCGTAGGAGCCGCTCTTGCTGGGCGCGACCGCCGTCGCGATGCCCCGGGCCCCGTGAACATGCCCTCCGGCCCTCCAGATCCTACCGGTATCCTCCACGATTCTTCAGGCTCCGAAACCCGTCATCGTCCCCGCCCTAGTGGTGCTCGAGATCTCGCCGCGGCCGGTGCTGCAGTATCAGCCGGACACCACAGTGGCGCAGAGAGTGGCTTGGCATCGCCTCCGGTCTCTGTCAAAGTCAAGATGCACAACGACGGCCGACATGTAACGCTCCGTCGTCTCTCTGAACAAGAAGCGGCCGCCGAACGTGAAGAACGAGACCGCAGCCGGCAATCGGGATCGAAGCATCATAGTCGACACCGCCGAGGCAGCGGGAGTGAATTTTCAGCTACTGAGGGAGCCAGCGGCACCAATTGGCGACGGGCGGAGAGCCTAGAGCGCCGACAAGCGGCCGAGGCCGAGGCTGAGAGGCAGGCAGAAGGAGGAGGTCCAGGCTCAATCCCCCCCCCACCTATGCCTGGGCCTGCATCAGGGGCGCTCACGACCCCTGGTCCCCCCCCCACGTACGATGGGCATGCAAGCGAAGTGACAGGAGCGCCAAGGTCGGAGAGCAACAGACGCAGGAGGAGAGCAGAGAGATCGCAGCATTATAGAGAAGGATCGCAAGTCGAATGGTCGTGAAAAGTGAATTTGCTCCCTTTCTTTCGTTTGGGTCCGGAGTGATGACGGACGCATCTCAACTTGGTTTTGGGCTTTTGCTTTTTCAGCGCGGAGTTCCCCTGTCAAACAGCTTTCGACATGTATACTCTCTTCGATTTTTCCTGGAGCGGGGCTTTATCTGAGCTATCGGCTGTAATGAAGCGAAGAAAGGTGGAAAAGAATGTGGAAACGTTTTCCTATTATCGGAGAGATGGAGACCTGCCTCATCTTGGTTGGACATCAAGTCCCTCACCTCGACGAACAAGGGTTATCATTGCATCTAGGAGTCCATTACTTTTTTTTCCCCACTCTGGAACTGGGGTTTTTCTATTCTCACTCATGTATGTATTACGATAGTCCGTATTTCCTTTTCTTCTTTTTCTCCTCACGGACGGCAGCGGATGTACGAACTGGACGATGAATCAATCCTACAGACAGGCGAGGATGAAAGACGAGAGGAAAAAAAGATTAGGAAGATAATGAATATAAAATGGACGATAGTATTCAACCGAGCCTTATCCACTTCGCTTCCTCAAACGAGAGAGAAAAAAGTTTAAATTTTAAGGAAATTTTCCTTTTTTTTTATAGAAAAAAAAAAAAATCCAAATACGTCTAAATCATGCGAGGGAGCGAACGAACGAACGGCTCCCTTACGTGCGTACAAAAAGGTATCGATAGAGTAAGTAAGATGACAATACGCCCTACTCCCCCACCTCCCTCCCCCGCGCTGGAGAAGAAGAAAAAAAATTAATAAATAAATAAATAAATTAAATAAAAAAAGTGAATCAGGACCGTAGAGGTCGCGTAGGGCATCGAGTTATGACCAGGCGGGAAAAAAAAAAAAAAAAAAAGAAAAAGAAAAAGGAACAACAGTCACACGACCCCCTTCATCTCGCCTTGGGATCCCTCTTTCGGTATTTTGTTTTATTTTTTTTTTTTATTTATTTTGGTTTTGGTTTTTTGAGGGTCAGGGTTTTTCGTCCATGGGAAAAGATGAGGCGGGTCGTTTTTTTTTTTTTTGGTATGCGTCGGTCTGGGGAAGGGGAGAGTCTTTTTTATTTTTTTGTTTTTTTTTCTGACCTGCGTTGTTTATTTTCTCTCTCAGCCCCCCGCCCTCGTTCAGCACCAAGACTTTTCTTCCTTTTTTGCGTGCCTCTCGGTTTCAAGATAGGTCATGGGGTAAGAGTGAAATCTTTCCTTTTTTTTTTTAATAAGGTTCCAATTTCTTTGAATTTTTTTTCTTTGTTTTGGTGTTGCGGTGTGTGTGTATATATATATGTACATGACTTTGGGTATCTATTGGTGATGGTGTGTTGACCTAGGATAGGCTAATAGAGGGTGATATGTCGGGTAGGGGAATAAAAACAAGGTAAATGCAAAACGACCACGCTATGCTATCCATAATTTCCGAATATAGAGGGAAGAAAAAAGTAGGAAGGGCTGCGCACAGCACAGTCTGTGACAAACGCCTGCCTGGGTAAAATTAAGGAGAAATTCCTGGGGCTGGAGTCGCAAAGTAGGGGATTGGCCTTTCGTTGGGCCTTAGGACATTAAACCAGAAATATAGGAAAACCGTGGAGTTGTCGGGACTATTAATCCATTAAGCAGTTAAGAAGGGGCGGGATAGTTTGGTTAAAGCCAGATGGGGGAGCGGTGTGAGGTCACAGCCATGCTATTAGCACAGACGATAGACCGACTATCAGGACGGTCCCCAAGGTTATGGGATCCTTATCCCCAGGTGCAGCAGCTTTCTTTGGCGAAGTGGTCGTCGCAGTCTTCGAAGCGCTGCTTGTAGTAGCCGTGCTGCTAGTAATAGTAGTGGTCTTCGATGACGTCGATCCTGTGGACGAGGCGGTCCCGGAGGAATTACTGCGGGACGTGGTGACCGGCCCCGTAGTAGTAGCAGAAGCTAAACCCAAACCGAGCGGCATTTTGGTGACGGGACCGAGTCCCAATGGTAGTAGTGTGCCGTCGACGACGAGGCCGTTCGGGCCAATGGAGACGATTTGGCCGCCTGGGAGAGTGATGGATGTTGGGGACGAGGGGCTTAAAGTCTGTCCGTTGATCACGATTGAGCCACCAGGAGTTATGGTGTATGATACGCCGTTGAAGGAGCCGGACGTGGGGTTTTGGATAGTGCTGCCATCCGAGTTGATCGGGATAAAGTTGTTGTTAATCGTGAGACCGTTTGGCCCAATATTCGCGGTTTGGCCATTGGGTAGGGCGATAGTCGTTGGCGCTGCCGGAGAATACGTTTTTCCGTTAACAACAATTGCCGTTGGGCCAACAGAATATGAGATACCGTTAACCTGGCCTTGTTGCGGTGGTAGATTAATTTGCCCCGGAGTCCCTCCAGAAAGAGCCGAGGCTATGTACGCACCCAATATGTTTGATATGACTGCGCCTGACCCGTTGTCGCCTGGGGAGCCAGAGTTTTTGGGCTGGCCTGGTCCTCCGTTAGATGGAGAGGAATCGGGGAAAAGATGGGCGATAGCGCTTGCAATCGCGTTATCGATATTATTAACTCCACTTGGAGTGTCAACCTTACCCGGGATCGCTTGGGTGGGTTGGATTGGTTGGGCTGGTGTCCCAAAGTCCACGGATGCTGTGGCAATTGCAACCGCAGTGAATTTGTGGGTTGCAGCCGAATTGAAGTCTGGGGTGGTGAATGGTTGTTGGGCATACACCGTCGAGACTTTTTTGGTCGCCGATGTGGTTGATGCGAGTACGGTTGATTCGAGTACGGATGATGCGAGTACGGTACCGTTTGTACCATTTACGATTAGAGGTTGTGGCGCAGGTGGTGGCGGAGGTAGGGTGAGGGTAGCGGTCTGGCAGAATTGGGAAGATGTTGCCATAACAGTCACGATTTCGACAAAATCTCCCTCATCCTCGTCGGGGAAAACCCAAAAGGTAGGACATGCAGTTGCATTCGGTGCCAAGTCCGGGTGTTTGAAGATGAGTGAGCCATTTTTGAAACCTATGAAGTCTGCCCAATCTATCGAATATATATTATTCTCAACAATGTAGCTGGAGAGAGCAGGGTCGAGTTGTCCGAGGCCAGTGAGGTCAAAATTTGGCGGCGTTGTGATTGTCGGGCCTGGTAGACCAACTATTGTTGTATTTCCTTGAATGATAGTAGTGGGTTCAAGGAACTCAAGATCCAATACCGAGGTGTTTGAATAGGTGGTTGTAGTACTAGTGAAGCTTGTGATTGTGCTATCGGTCGAGGATGATGATGATGATGATGATGATAATGTGTGTGATGACGTGGATGTGGTCGACCATGTAGTTGACCATGTAGTTGTGCTCGAACTGGATACCGTTGATGAGGATAAGGTAGAGGTCTGTGTGCTGCTGTTTGCAAAAGACCGTGCTTGGAAGCCTATCCTGGTACTTAGCTATTTTTCTTTGGGTGGGGTTTGGTTGAGGAGAGCTTTATGGCAAACTTACGAAGGCGAGCATTGGGAGAAGCAAACACCAAGCTACAAAGCGACAGGACCAGGAGAGCAGAGCTCATGCGCAAAGTCCGAGTCATGGTGAGAAAACGAGCGTGTTGAGCTTTTTTTTTAAAAAAAAAAAAAGAGGTCCTAATGGATCTCAAACAAAGTAGAATAAATGGGTTCAAGACAGACGCGGAAGAAGGGAGGCATAAAGTGGGATGCGGAGACCTCGATAGGTTGGCAGGGGAAATTTCCCTTTAAGACGACGACGTCTTCGGACTGTTTGGAGCTGGACGGGAACGGGGCGTGGTGACCCTACACCTCGGCGAAGGCTGTGCATTTGGATAGGATAGTAGCTCTGCCATAGCACGACCGCAACCAATGCAAGCAACTGTAACCTGAGTCACTGGGATAATTAGGTTGGTTGATCCACCAACCGCGTTGCATAACTGCCCTAGGGGTTGAACAACATCGGAATTTGTATATGCGCCGCTAGTAAAAATAGAAGCCTGCATCTCGTGGCGGGTACAACTTGCCTCGCCGGACGAATCAGCGTTCCCCACAGCCACACCACCCTATTCCGCAATCCAGATGGACGGGTCGATGATGGCGCAGGTCATACTCTTAGATTCTATGCAGCTGTTTCCGACCGACTAAAAGGCTGATTTCAACACAACGCAACGTCCCGTTCTCAGGTCGCAAAGACTCCGTGCATGCATCCTTGGCATGGAGGTGTAGGAGGTGTGACGCGATCGGATAAGCCCGCTGTGAGGAAATCCCAACTTAAATCTACTGGGGACAAGGGAAGCATGACATGTCCGCAACCACGTAATAACTACTTCTTAACCTTACTTTGACTCAACGAGTACGAGTATGTTTCGGTCGCGTTGAAGTCGGAGAGTATCTTGATTCGGAGGCATCGCACCGGCCAAGGGGAAGGAGCCGTGGTTTTCTGGCACTGCCTCGATGAAATTAGGTATTCATTTCGGACGGATAAACCGAAGGCGCGGATTCCTAAGACGGATATGTCCGCTGTGGCACTTGTATTTAGTGCAACGCACCATATACAGAGTGCTCAGCACCGTACGAGAGGTTTCTAACCATATGTGTAGACCAGATCATGTATGTTAAAAACTGGAATAAAAGACCCTGTGGAAAATTTCGGTACGCGGATACCGAAGCAACTACCAATGCCGGTCAATGCCTCAGGCGACCTACGGTACTCCAGTCGCGCCTTTCGCGCACTCTGCAAAACACCATAACCGAAGCGTATCGCGAGAGGGTTACACCGCTGTGTTTAGAATCTCGCTCGCCCTCACTCAAGTTGGCGAGGAGGCAACAGATTATAGCTATTTTTGATATGGACATGGTGTCCAGATAAGATTACGCACGCAGTCGCCCTCCCGTGGCCCCCCACGACTCCGCGTTGGGGCTGGTGAGATACTGCGGGGTGGAAGGGGTTCGCGTGAACTACCACAAACGTCCTCGAGAGCTAGCCGTCGTTGCTTGCCATGTCTCCGTCGATTAGAGCACGCTTGTTCTCCCTTCTGCCGTTTGCGTCCTCGGTGACGGCTCTCCAAGCTTCGACTTACCTGCTCTGCGTGTGCCTCTTCTCAATATCCTTTTTGGTGTTCTTGAACAGCAGCGTATCCTTCGTCATCACCGACCTTTTAGGTATCGACAAAGGTGTTGGAGATTTTGTTGGAACACTGGGGTTTGCGGATGAATTGGTGGCGCTGGTTGCTTGTCCCGTCTGGGGTATATTGTCAGACCGGTTGGGGGTGAGAACGGTATGTGCTCTGCACTCGTCCTCATGCCAACTGTCTCGGCACTTCAAGCTACGGAGTGGGTTGGGCTGATTGGCGGTTGTAGGTTGTGTGTCTTGGATATGGCATCGTGGGTATATCGCTGTTTGTTTTCGTTCAGGCCAAGAATGTGTATCCACAACTACTCCTTGCAAGGGTTTTCTTCAGTATTGGTGGCGCAGCAACGTACTATGCCTAGTTTCACGAGTTCCTGGGGAGATAAAGTAACCTTTGTATAGGGCGACTATGGTTACGGCTTTTGTTCCGCTATTGACCAGCGACCATCAAGTGTGTTGCAGCAACCCTCAATGGGCGCCAAACCACGTAGGCGTGGGTAGACCAGTAAATGGAGAAAATCGGCATAGCTTATCAGCGTCAATCTCATCTGAACTTACAATTACACCAGCGGTGTTTTCTCAAAGGGTGAGGTCTGCACGTCGACGCTCTAGGTTGTCTAGTTCAGTAGTGAGTAGTAATGGGATTCACGCTTCGGATCCAAAGTCGTCATCAACTCCTCCTCGACTTGCGGGACTTGTCGGTGTTTTTACGGGTTGTGGAGCTTTGGTCGCTCTAGGAGTGTTTTTACCCCTACCCGCTAGATTTTCGAATAACCCCAACATTTCCGCTGGGCAGGCGGTGGCAGATAGCTATTACGTTGTTGGAACTACCGCATTGGCGGTTGCTGTGTTTTCTTTCTTTGGCCTTCGTAACCTCGCGGGAGAAGAGGGACGAGGATGGAGAGCACTGCTGGGGAGAGCCGGTGGGAGTAAGTACGATACTCTGGATTCGCGAGCGGGAGATGATTCGGACATGCTAGACCTGCGAGTCTCTAGAAGATCAGAAATACCATATTGGAAGTCTCTAGGGGAATCGGTGGTGCTTGGATTTAGAAATTTTAACATCGGCTTGGGGTATTTGGGAGGTTTTGTTGCAAGGTAGAGTTCATTTCCCCTCTGATCTCCTATATCAACAGCTGACCACGACTCCTGGAGAGCCTCTTCCGTTGGTATCTCTCTGTTTATCCCCCTATTTGTTAACGCGTATTTTATTTCGTCTGGGCTGTGTGAAGGAGACCCTACTGGTAGAACAGAGGACATGAAAAAGGAGTGCCGAAGGGCATACGTGCTTGCCGCAGGTTAGCCGTCATTGCCGTCTTGCTTTAGTGAAATTTTCTGTAACTGTAGCCACAGAACTGACTGGCGTCTCACAACTGGTCGCCCTACTATTCGCACCAATCTTCGGCTACCTATCTGACCGTTATCGGAGGTACAACATCCCTTTGCTTGTATCCTCATTTATCGGTGCTATCGGCTACACTGGCTTCGCTCTCCTAAAGAGTCCTGAGCCAAGCAGCAAGAACGGAAGGGGGGGAAGTCCGTTCATTTTCATCCTGGTGGCCTTACTCGGTATCTCGCAGGTAGGCGCTATCGTGTGTTCACTTGGATTGCTCGGGCGAGGCGTCCTGGGCGACCAGGGGGGTTATATAATGTCTAGACAACTAGACGTCGCTCCACCCTCCTCGGACGAGATCGAGCCCCTCGAGGCACCAACGCCACCATCGCCGGAGGACTCCGCCCCGACGGCCGCCTCCCTCTCACCCAACGGCGCAACCACTCACCAAGAATCCACATCTCTCCTTCCCCCAAAACCATCCCCCACCATACCCTCTCACACACATCTTAAAGGCTCGATAGCAGGCGTCTACTCCCTCTCTGGCGGAGCTGGAATTCTCCTCCTGACGAAACTGGGAGGTTATCTATTCGATAACCTAGGGAGGGGAGCACCGTTTTGGATGCTGGCGGGTTTTAATGCTGGATTGTTGGTTGTGGGTGTTTTTTGGGGGGTTAGGGGGAAGGGTTTCTTATCTTCTCGTGGAGAGTGATGAGGGCTGGTTGTGAGTGCATGTATGAGTGTATATTATAACTAGATTCCCGCGCGGCCGTACCGTACACGTCGTGGGTTGTAGGAAGTTTATTCGGTCTTCCCCCCTTTTTTTTCTATCCACAACTCAATGGAGATGGAGCAAAGGAACAGGTTAGCAGACATGAAATAAATATTAGCTTTTTTTTTATTTTTACTTTATTTTCGCGAGGCGGTGGTCCAGTTAAGTCCGTGAAAAATTTACGCCTCCGTAGGAAATTCGTAGAACGCCAATGCTATGACCGAACCAAACCCATGGAACCACCCATTCTAATTAACAATTAATTAAAATATCTCCTCTTTACTTCTTTTAATAAAAACCTCTAAAACCTCCCCCCACCCCCAACACCACTCCTCAACCCGCTCCTACCACCTCCCTCTCCTCCCCCTCCACTAGCAGCACTACCGCTAAACGACGGCGTAACACCAGAAACCTGCTGCGTCGCTGGTACCGTTCCCTTCGGGGCGCGGACTTCCAGTCCTGCGGACACGATGTTCATGCGCATGAGGCGGAGGCGGGCAGTTTGTTCGTAGTTTTTAGCGGAGAGGAGGGCGGAGGTGTGGACCGAGGTACGGAGGCGGTGGGTTTGTGGGGTTGAAGTTAGGAGCTGTGGGTTGGGTGGTTAGCGGGGTGATGGGGGAAATAAAGGAAGGAGGGGGATAAAAGGGGGTACTTTGTTTTGGGTATCGATTCTGGCATCGAGTATGCCGCGCTGGATCATCTCTACGAGTTCACTTTCCATGGATTCTTCGTTCGTGACGAATGCGGACGCCATGCTGGATAGGGTTACGCAGCTGAAAGGGATGAAGTACTGGACTATGCTCTTGCTTCTGATGCGGTAATAGAGTTCTGCGACATGGCGTTGGAGGTGAATGTCCAGGAGGTAATCTCTCCGATAAGCCTCTAAGGCCTCGAGGCACTGCGAGTATTTAGAGTTACAGAAGAAGGAGACGGCGCGGCGGATGTGGGGTTCTAGTTCTAAGAAGTTGCGGAAATTGGGGTTGTCGAGGACTTTGGATTGGAGTTCGTTGCGGTCCATGGAGGAGAGGGCGCAGAGGCCGCCGTATATGGCTACGTCGTTGGGAGAGATCACTTGGCTGAATCGAGAGCCTAGGTTGGGGTTTGTGGAGACGAGGTTGAGTGCTGCATCGCGGTAGTTGGCGCTTGCTAGGTGGGCGAGCCCCATAGAAGTGGAGAGGATGGGTTGGACCTGAGCCTCTTCATCCGGGGAGCGCTGGAGGCTGCGGATCTTCATGACATTGGATTGGACGGCCATCCAGTTTGTTTGCTCGATGCCGACGATTATGAGTTTTAAGCACATGTCAAGGATGTGCTTTGGGGTTGTGCAGTAGTCGCGCATTCCGGTGTAAGCGTTTTTGGCAGATGAGAGGTCACCGATGGCGAAGTAGTGGGAGCCGAGGTCTTCTTTGCCCATCTATGGTGAGAGGAGACACGGTGTGTTAGTAGTTCGCATTCTGGTATGAGAGGTGGTTGAGATTTACTCGTATGCTCTCTTTGATGAGGTTGTTTTTGTAACCCTTCAGCTCGAATTCCAACCGATCAGTTTCCGCCTTGACCTGTTTGGTAGTAGCTTCCATCCAGTTCATGTCAAGCTTAGCATCTGGGTCATCCGGGGCTGCTTCCTGAAGGGCTTCAACAGCAGCCGCGTATCGAGAGGCGTCGGTTCCCTTCTTAGCTTCATTGACGGCAGCTTTTAGAGCTTCGACAGCAAGGTAGGATGAGGTCTGACCGATGACAAAGCAGCGGTCAAATCTGGTCCGCCCTGTATGTAGAATAGCAAGAGATTAGCTTTGTCGGTGCTTGTTTGGTCTCACCCCTCACCAGCGTAATTAGAGATGTATGCCTCCAGATCAAGCTTCGGGGGATCTAGAACCACCAGGTGCCCTTCCTCGATGCGTTTAACCAAATAAGGCGGAAGATCCGCTCGATTTGCCATCGTGTGAGAAGTCTGGGGTCAGATATCTATCTGATACAATGATGGCAGGTCGTAGTTAAATTCTGAGTGGGCCGACGGGTGCTATTGGACGCGCTTCGGGGTGGTATGGCACGCCGTAAATTGGCCTGTGTCAATGCCACGCCTCCGCAAGCACACGGTGTCCTTCACCGAGATACCCGACAACAAAGAATTCTCGTGAACTGCACCTCTCTACAATGCAGGAGCGGTGTCCTTGCTTAACCTAACGCGGGTGATTACTAGAGCTTCTGGAAAGCTTCATCGTATCGACTTGAGGACTTACAAATCTCACAATGAGATGGGCAGCATATGCCGGGGTAAGTGCAACCTCAACACTCGATCTATATATGTCATGATTATCGCTGACTTCATCGATATATAGACCTCTATGGTCCTGGCTGCGGGTGTAGTTCTTAGAGCCTTCCATGAACGCGCTAATTTCTACTCTGCTGCTGTTTATTTGTCACAGAGCAATGCCTGTCTCATGGTTAGATCGCCACTGGCAGTTTGGAGTGTAAATCAACTAACATTCGGCAGATTCTCACGAATCTTCTCCTCCTATGCGTCGCTACTACCATGTTTGGCCTTCAGCGCCTTCTCTACGGCCCTCTTCGACCCATCGAGATCGAGCAGCTCTACGAGAAAGCATGGTTCGCCATCACTGAAACTTGTCTAGCTATGACCATTTTTAGGGAAGAGGTTGGTGGCTGGTTTCTCATGATGTTTGTGGCACTCTTGGTGGGAAAGGTGTGGGGCTGGATTGGGGAGGGTCGAGTGGAAGTACTAGAACAACAACCTCCGGCAAATCCAAGGCTTTTCCACGCCCGCCTCTCGTTCTCGCTCTTCTTGTCTCTCGCTTTCGATATTTCGATACTCAACTACGCGATCAAGACTGTCCTTCAAATGGCCCGCCCGAATATGATGGTTATGTTCGCGTTTGAGTTTGCTGTCCTCACGATATCCTCGACTTCAACTGCTGCCCGTTATGCTATCTCTGTGACAGAAGCTCTCATTATCAAACGACAGACCCAGCTACGGTTGGAAGAACGGAGGGCGGAGCTGAGAATAGCAAGAGAAGAGGCTAGCCAAAGAGCGACTCAGACAGATCCTACACGCCAGGAGTCCACAGTCCAACCGCCGGCCGATCTACCGGACCCTGATTCAGTGGATGAAATAGATATCGACGTACCTGGGTGGGACGAGAAGGGCCAATGGGTATTTTATCTTGATTTGGTGACAGGTAAGCTTTGGTCCCTCGCCCTTTCCATACAAGCTTACCTTGAGATGCATTTCACTGCCATTACTGAGACCACGACCTTTCTGCACACTGGATACATTGAGTAATATGGTGATCTCTAACATCCCTATTTGATTTAGATCTAGTTAAGCTTATCGTCTACATGTCGTTCTTCTCTATCCTTCTCATCTTCTATGGCCTCCCGATACATATCATGCGTGATGTCTTCCTCACACTTCGCTCTTTCATCAAACGCGTCCGTGATTTCCTCCGTTATAGGCGCGCTACAAGAGATATGAACGACCGATATCCGGATGCAACAGCAGAAGAAATTGGTAGAGGGGAAGTGTGCATCATCTGCCGTGAGGAGATGAGACCTTTGCAGGAGAATGATGACGGCCGTGATGGTGTCGGTGATGGGCCAAGACGGGCAGCAAATTCCATGGATGAACGGTCCCGGCCCAAAAAGTTACCCTGCGGTCACATACTACACTTCTCATGCCTTCGGAGCTGGCTGGAAAGACAACAAAACTGTCCAACATGTCGACGGCCTGTGCTCACCGCGAACCGTGTACAAGTTGGAACTGGGGGCGTTAATCAGCCGGCTCCAAACGCTGTTGGAAATGCTGCTCTGCATGGGCCACCACAACAGCAAAATCAGCACATTGCGGGCCATGCAGAACATGCGGATCCAGCCCTTGGCGGGGATCAACCACGGATGCGAGGCCGCTTTTTTAATCTTGGCCCTATCCGCATTGGGTTCGGTGTCGGCCGCGGTAACCTTTTTCAAGATATGGCCCAGCAGCTGCAAAATGGACAGCCAGCTCCAGCAGCGGATCAGCAGGCGAACGTGGGGCAAGGCCATGGCAACCACGGACGGGGGGTGGCTTTTGGCTTCGGCCTAGGGCGAGCTCAAAATCCAGTGCGCCAGCCTGCTGCTGTTCAAGTTAGTCAAGGGGGGCCGAATAACTGGCAACTCCAGCTGCAGCAGGTTGAAGAAGGGATCGCAGAAGAGATAAATAGGCTGAGAGTCAACGCGGAACAATTGCGTATCACACTCATGCTCAGAGGGGAACTAGATAGGCTGAGACAACAAACACAAGCGGCTGGAGGAAGGCTAGGCCTGCCGCATGGAGGCGTCCCAGTTATTGGTACTCAACAACATAACCATCTGCGGGGCGCACAAGTTCACGAGGCGCTCTTCACACAACCCAATCGACCCGCAATGGGCGCTGGTCACCCGAACCTTCCACCCGGAGTATCGCTCCCCCAGGGGTGGACTCTTCTCCCCCTTAATAGAGTGGCTCCTAGTCACGGCTCGGTCCTCCCAAATCAAGCCACAAGCGCCACAAGCCCTTGGCCACACAATAGCCTAACGTCATCCCCAGGGCCAAGTAATGCTATGCCAACTACAACCGATGTACACTCACACCCAATACCATCGGTTCACCCTATCCCGGTGCAAACTGCTATTGGGTCTAGCACTCAAACGCAACAAGAAATTATGGATACTTTAGGCTCACTAGAGAATGTACTAAATTCGTTAAGTACTGAACTCAGCCTGCCCAGATCCAACCTTTCTAGTCCGGGTAGCTCTGGGGGCTCGAGCCAGAACAACCTTACACCGAATGGCAATGGTATAAGACAAAATGGTTTGTTAGGGAACTTTGAGGCTCGGGGGCCGGTTGCTGGCACTTTGGCTCAAGGTAATTTAGAAACCCAGGAACAACGGCCCTCTCCAAGTGGCCAAATCGCCAAGGGAAAAGAGCGAGCCGTCGAGGAGCCCCCAGCCGATGAATCTGTTGAATCGTCGAGCGTAGCAATGGAAAGAACAAAGGAAAAGGGTAAAGGAAGGGCGGCGACCGTGGAGGATGATGCAGAGGACCTAGGCTAGTTTAGACCTCCAGCCGTAGGTGTTGAGAGAAGGATCGCCTAGCCAGTTTGGCAAGATTAGGTGTCTTGCCATTTCTTTTTCCCTAATATATTTAGCGCACTCTGTCCACACGATAAGCCCCCCTTAATGAAGAAAAGAGCTTCCTGGGGGCAGAGAGGTGCGATGAGCATGGAACGGAAATCAAAAGGCGCATATTTGGGGTGGATGGGTGCAAATGCCGCGTCGGTTGCGCTTATATGTAACATGTGTACTAGTATTCGTTGGCTGAAACGTGAGGCCTTTTTTTTTGGGGGGGGGGAGAATAAACACAATACACAGTGGGGATAGAAATAGTTTACTTTTGCCGCTCTTGTATCGTTGGATCACCGTCCAACATCACCCGTGAAAGGGAACGTGCGTCCATGTAACAATTGAGGGGCTTCAATCCCAACTGCTGGGCCATAGTCATAACGGCGGAAAACGGACGCTTTTTGAATTTCCCTAGGTATGTATGTATTTCTATTTCCAGGACAAAAAAAAAAGGGAGAAGAGAAAAGAAAAAAAAAAAAATGCAATGGCTCCGTCCCGGATGCTGCCTATTCGATACTCTATCTATCCATCTATCTCTAAATGCGCTTTTTGCCTTACTGATCGAATGCTTTAGTGTGGCGGGCAGCGGAAGGAGGAGGAGGTGGTGTGTGTTTTTTGGGGGAGCCTGTGGCAGAAGTACAGTGAAAAGAAGGAAGAGCCAGAAGTCGGAAAAGTAGATAGGGGGGGTTGGATGTTTGGAAGACATAAATGGGAAACCAACCGACCACGGCGGCCGCGATTATTGGCATCACGTCTTAGCGTTCGCCCTTCCCAAAGCCGGCGGCGTCCACCCCTTTGGCGGCCGTCCCATCCTCCCGAAATCCCCATCTAAATCTAGGATGAGCTTCATAGCGCCCCGATTCCTATTTAACGGCAGCCCCGTCTCCCCACCCGCTACCTCTCCTCTCGCTTTCGCCTTCCTGGCCGCCGCCGCTTTCTTATTTACCGCTTCCTCACTCCCGGGCATAGGGAAGAGGTTTTGCAAGACTTCGTACGCCGCGAGCGTGAATCCGAATTGCGGGGAAGATCTTAGAATGCGCGCAGGTCCGCCCTTGAAAAATGCTTTCATACCTTCTTCTCTAAAGACTGTGGCAGCGCAGTGGCGGAGGTTTAAGTATTTAGTGTCGCCCTTGCGGGCTTCGACTTGGAGGCGGGTTTTGATAACGTCGAAGGGGGTGGTGAGGTAGGCTGCGGGCATGCCTGCGATTGCGCCGGCGGTCAGGAGTTGGAGGACGTTGAGGGACTTTTGGGGTGTTTCGCCGAAGTAGTCTCTTTTTAGATGGTTGTAAGTTGGAAAGTAGATGGCGGAGAAGGGTACTGGAGTTTTGCGTCGTGTAAGCTTATTTGGTTGTATTTTTCAAATGTAAACACGATGGGGTTAGGGATATCGCTGGCGGGCCTGACTCACTATCTCGCAACAGACAGGCGCTAGCACCCTTGTATAATCCCATGAGACCGAGATTCTTCACGATCCAAAGGGCAGATCGCCGAGGAACTCCGTCTACACTCTTCGCAACTTCTCCCTGCACCTGCAACCTGATTTTTACAATCTCCAGGGGGTTGGTGAAGATCTACATTACTCTGCTTAGACGACTGATTTTAGAATAGGGGGATTCTAGACTTACGACTTGACAAGCTCCTGCTGAGCCACCTGCGAGGAACTCGTAAGGCCACCAAATCTTTCCTGAAGCCGAATCTGTGAACCTCCTCCTCACCAAGTCATTAACAGTGAGTTTGATGGCCTTCTCGGGAGCTACACCGATGAGCTGCGGCAGGACCCCCGAATATAGGCCTCTAAAGCCCTCGTTCTTCACCACTTTCTTTGCGCAATCGACCGAGTTTTTGTACAATAACTCCCCTACTCTCTGGCTCCTTTGGTTTTGCATCCGTGTCTTCACAAGGTCGATTGGATACACCATGAAAGCGCCATATGCACCTGCGATGCTACCCAACCCGAAGGAATATACAGACTCCAATATGCGGTACAATAAATTCCCTGTGGTTGTTGAAGCTTTGTGGGCAGCTTCCGAGGTCATCTCACCTATGACCTTAATTGGAGCTTGCCATGAGGCGTCTAGTACCTTGACGAAACTATCAAAAGAAAGCCTACCCAAAGGTTCGTCCAGGCCAGCAAAATGAAAGAGGATGTCAGCCTCCATCGGTGTGAATAGAGAAAATCGTGTAGTTTGGGCCGCCTCAGTTAGAAAGTCTATTCGAGTGATCCTCCCATCGACACTCTTCTCTACCGCGCTCCGGACAATGAGATCAATAAGGTCCATCTCCCGAATTACGTTCTCAAACGCACGCACATCGGCGTAGGAGATCTTGCTTCCGGTCGAGATATTGCAGAGGGTGTGAAGGTTGTCAAGAAGATGGTCCGAGAGTTTATGTCTTGCAATCTCAAAGATTATGCGCCGGAACTCTTCTGGTTCTATGTACCCCGACCCGCTCTTATCGAGATGGTGGAAAGCTTGACGAACCCGCTCCCCTTGGAGGCCTCGTAACATCTGCGTAAACTGAGGGTATGTCATATCGTGCCGCTGTCGCTTGCCACCCATGTAAAGAGTCGCCCATTCGCAATCCCAATCAAACGGGATGCCGTCCTTGCCTTTATTGAGATTGTACGTTTTCAGGAAATCGTCATATTTAACCCTGCCCGACCCATCAGGGTCGAATAGTCGAAAGGCAATCTGATATTCGGCGTCTGGTTTGTTTAGGAGGTTTTCGAAGATTGCCCAATCCTGCAGATTGATCCTGCTAACCTTGTGGCGGTCGGCGACACGGAAGAGGATGCCATATTGTTCACGTCCGATTTTATGCTGCACCACCATAGATAAGGCTATCAGTCAACGGATACCTCACACGTTTAGGCAACTAAGATAGGGTTGGAAACCAACAAAGTCTTCGTCTCTCGGGACAATCGCATTCACAAACTCTTCCTCCGTCATGTAGCTCTCACCAGACCCATTTTTACGTGCATACTTCTCAAAGTGGGCTTTTGCCTGAGCTGACAGCTTAGAGTCAGCATCAGAGATCGTGGTGCCAACAAGAGGTTCTTCCGGAGCGCTTTTGACGGCCGCTGCCATTGTGTAAGCAGGATACTGCCACCAGTAGCAGCGCAGAAGGAAAGAGCAAAGCCAATGAGATGCAAAGGGGTTGGCCTGCACCGTACAATTCTGTCCGATATTCGCGGTAAGAGAGTGAGATATAAAAAGTTGGGGATTCAACGATGGAAAATATTTTCGCTAATATTGCTTCTTTGGGCCTGACGGGCAACATATGCGCCGCCTTCCGATGTCGCGAACTACCAGCTTCCTCTTTACTATCCACTATACCATTAGCTATGCAACATCTCCAGAGCGCAGTCAAAGAAAGGTATCGTTCTGCCCTTTCCGGTGGACATCTAGTCTTCTCGCCGACGCACTTGGCTGTCATCCACGCCGGTGGAGTTCCTTTCCAGCTTCGATATTGTCCTGCCCTGTCGAAAAAGCCTCAGGCTCCACCAACTGCCCAACCGGCTAACAAGCCCAATCCCTTTCTCAATCCTTCCAAAGATCTACTAGTTGCCCAAATACCCAATGTTATACCCACACATAATATCATCATAAACAAATTCCCTGTTATCCCGCACCATTTCATCCTTTCGACCATCGTCTTCAAGCCACAAACCGACCTCCTAGAGGGACAGGATTTAGGAGTGGCATACTCATGTCTGCAAGAATGGGAGGCGAGTGCGGGTGCGACTATCGGGTTGGGGAGGCCAAGCTTGTTTGCTTTCTTCAATTCCGGTGAACACAGTGGTGCGAGCCAACCGCATCGGCACATCCAATTCTTGCCAATTGAGGATATGGCACCGGATCAAGAGAATGATGGCTGGTCATTGCTAGCCGATGACATCGTACCAGCCTCTGGCATACCTAGTCGAGGTGAGTTTCATTCCCTCCTGACACCTGAAGCTACTGAACCAAGCCAAACCAAATCAGACCAACCAGTGATAACAAGCCACCCAAACCTCCCCTTTACCCATTTTGCTTCCCCAATCTCACCGAACCCTACCCCATCAGACCTCCACCATCTCTACATATCCCTTTATAATCGCGCTGCTTCGGCCGTCCAAGCATACGCTGAAGCAAACCCCAACGACGATCCATTAAAGCCCACTCCCAGCAACAATGACCCCACCGCAACGATAAGCTACAACCTCGCCCTCACCACAAAGACCATGGTTCTCTGTCCCCGAAGGAGAGGCCATGTGACGGTTTCGGTCAAGCAAACAAGCAACATAGAAACCCCTCAACCACTTGGGCCCATAGAACTTAATGGAACCGTTCTCGCAGGCACCTTCCTGGTCAGAAAGAAAGAGGAATGGGATATCCTCTGCAGTGACGCTCAGGAACAAGCCCTCTTCGAACTTCTCAAAGCGATAGGGATACCCCGGAACCCAAAATGAAAGAATGCAAACAGTGCGAGAAGGATTCTGGGAATCGTGTGTTGAGAAAGATCCTTTTGGTATATAGTTGATTATATATATAAGCAATAGCATACAATTTCGAACGTGTTGAAGAAAACCCACTATAGGTTTTCGACATGTTTTTTCGGCATTCGATGAAAGACACTTTTTTACCGAGGCCTACCGACCCTTCCTTCCAACCACAACCTCACCACCACCAACCCCAAACACACCCCAATGTCCCCCCCCATTCTAACTCCCTCCCTCCTCCTCTCCCTCCGGAAAACCCCCTACCTCCCAAAACACACCTGGTACTTCATAACCGGCATCACGCTCACGATGCTCAATCGGGCGGAGGAGATACCGGGGGTGTTTAGGTGTGCTGTTGAGGAGGTTGGGGAGGGGGAAGAAGGGAGGAAGATGGTTGTGAGGAGGATGAGGGAGGGGCTGGTCAAGAGCGTTGCCGTTGGAGGGCTGCCGAAGGTCAGTTTTGCGTGCGTGCGCGCGTTTAGTTCATGCAGACGGATTATTATTTTGGGGGATTTTTACGTACATTTGCCCTTCACGCTTGATACGCCCGGGAACTGGAATTTTTATTTATATTCCCAATTCTGACATAACCACTAACAGGCAAAAACTAGGTAATCAACGCCCTCCTACTCCTAAAATCCAGTACCCCTCCTTCTCTCCTCGACTTTCCACCAGACCCCACCATCAGAAACCCTTTATCTTCCCTCCCGGATCCCCGTCCCGCCACTCACACCCAATCCCTCGACAGGGGGCTCGAATTCTGGTCAAGAACCTACGGCAAGATCGCGCGTCGAGTAATGGACCAGCTGGATAATTCTGGGACGCCGGATCTGGGGGCCGTGGCCAGGTTGATGTATGGGTATCTGATTAGCAAGGAGGGAATTTTGACGCCGAAGGAGAGTAGTTTTTGTTTGATGGCCGGGTTGGTTCCACAGGATGTGAGTAAGCAGAGTAATGGTTCCTTAACTTAAATCTATAGTTGGATCCTTGGGTCCCTTTCCCACCACTCCAGCCCGGTATGAGTGGTGGATGGCGTGGGTGTAGCTGTTCTGCTTGTTACATGTTATTATTAACTTCTCCATCTGTGAAGGTCAATCCGCAGCTGAAAGGCCATTTGAAGGGGGCCCTGAATAATGGCGCTACTGTTGAGGAAGTACGAGCTGTTCGCGATGTTGTTATTCGGATCTGCGAGGCGGCGGGCATGAAGAGGTTAGGCGATGGCGCAGTCGGTGGGTGGGGATGGCGAGGGGAGGTCGCGAACCTTTGAATTCAAAGTCAAGTCACCCCCCCGGACAGCCGTTACGAATGAGATCGAAGGGGGGAGGGGCGCCTAAAACGGACTCAACTCAAAACGGTCCCGGCAAAAACTCTTCACCAATCTTGCTCATCACCCCCCCATCACCGCCCTAAATGGGAGGCCTCCAGGGTACCAAAATTAACGCACTCTAAGGGCCTTCCCTCCCTATCGCACCCCTTTACGAATCACACCCGTCGCTCAGGGGAGGGGGGACACAGGCCTCCGCAACGCTCTCTCCCGCAGAATAACCGTTTGGACGGGTGCAGGTTCCTCCGCCCAGCTCGATACGGCACCACACCACCCAGCTTCCGACACAAAGCGCCATAACATTACTCCGAACATTACATATCAGGGTTCGCCCAAGCCCCCTTTCCCCACCAAGCACACGTTCTGCCCCTTCTGGATTTGCTGGCATGGTTATTTCGATCGCGCCGCCTCCCACCCTCCCTCCCAAGGCTCCCGGGACTTCGCGTCGGCCTTCCCGATCGATCGGAAAGTGGGCCATCCGTCCATGAAAACAAGAAATTATCTGCAGATTGGCAGGCAGGCATACACCCACGTCCATTCATCTCTTCTACCCTCTCCCTCTCCCTCTCTCTCCTCGTTTCAATGAGGCACGGCGACAAGCGTGCGTGCGGACACTTCACCACCGCCGAGAGATTTACATTTATGTAACGATAGAGCGAGCGGGACCAATTACATTTCAGGATGACCCTAAGGAGTGTGACTCCTAATATACCACGTACTCTTATCCTCCCAAAAAATTTCCCTCTCATCGTCGCCACCCTCTCTAATAAACGGGGGCGACGATGACAAGCGCACGGGCGGCCACCTCATCACCGCAAAGAGATTCCCACGTACATACACGAACCCATGAAAAAGAGCGGAACCAGTAATATCTCCGGACGACTCCGAGACATATGACTCCTGATACAATGTACTGTACCTTTCCTTCTTTTACCAAAATCCTCTCTCCTCGCTCCCAGCACCCCACGCACACCCCCCCCACCCCCCTCCCCGAAAACTAAAGCAGACCAAGAAAAACAACCTGTTAAATTTAAAAACCTGAAACCCAAGAAAGACCGAGAAGGAAAAATAAGCCCCGCGACCACAAACCCGTTGGCGGTTGTTGTTGCTGTTGTTGTTGTTGTCGTTGTCGCAGAGCATCCGTTCGCGTGTTTTTTTTTTTTTTTTCCAAAAAAAAAAAACGCCTCCCGGCCAATCAGTCGGGGAGCTGGAGGGATCCCTGACCAGCTGGAACTTTTGGACTTGGGGGGGGGGCGGCGCGGGATGATTTGGCGGTGGATTTTTTGGTTCTCGGGGTTATCCGAACGAGGGGGGAGGGAAGAGGGGCCTTTACCTAAGGAGACAGTTTTTTTTTTCCGCGGGGCTTAGCTCTTTAGCTTGTAGCTTCTGGCTCCTAGCTCTCTAGCCTTGGCCGGACTTTGTTTATTTAATTCGTTCCGTTGTTGTTGTTGTTGTCGTCGTCCTTTTTTTATTTTTATTTTGGGAGGGGGTTCTCTCGTATCTGTGTATGTGTGAGCGATGAGCGTGACGATGACCGCGGTGACGATGACCGCGGTGACGATGACCGAGGTGACGATGACGATGACGATGGCGGTGACGGCGATGACGATGTGTGTAAAAAGAGTGGTGATGTGGTGATGTGGTGGGGGTATAGAAAGAATACGGGGAGCTTTCTTGTCTTTCCGGGGTAATTTTTTTTAATTTTAGCAGGGTGCGTGTGTTGGGATTGAACGGATGAGCCACACGGGGCTGGGGCTAGCTAGGGTTGGGGCTGGGGCTGGGGTTGGGATTGAGATGGGGCAAGGAAAGGGAAAGGCGGTGGTGGTGGTGGCTAGTTGCCGGTTAGTTTGTTGGCTTGAGAGCATCGTATAGTTTTTCGTACGACGAAGATTCTTTCACGACACATGATGTTGAGTTGGTTAGTTAGCTGGCCGGCATCATATCATGCGCATCGTGTGTTTTCTCCCTCTCCCTCTCGTATGCGTTCCGGTTATCGG
Organism: Glutinoglossum americanum; assembly: GCA_020080175.1. Classification (NCBI taxonomy): domain Eukaryota; kingdom Fungi; phylum Ascomycota; class Geoglossomycetes; order Geoglossales; family Geoglossaceae; genus Glutinoglossum; species Glutinoglossum americanum. The sequence goes on from JAGHQL010000147.1 coordinate 59,234, forward strand.
GGGAGGGATTGTTTTTTTACGCTCGGTGCTTAGAAATCCCAGTCTCCGGAATTCCCAAATGTGCTTTCTTTTCTATACGCTCCCTTTCGCTTTGGGGATGATGAAAAGTTACTTTGAGATATCCACGGGCTTCCGGCTTGGCGCTATTAGAAATAGATTGAGCTGCGCGGGTTAATGAGTGTTGTGACTCGTGCGATGTGGATGTATCCTCGTAGGGCGGGGCTCGTGGGCAGATTGACGTGGTTGCTGCGTGGTTTGGGGATACACGGTCGTCCTACTCTGTCGCTGTGTCCCGGGGGTACGAGACTTGGCGGACGGCGGTGAGGTCTTTTATGGATGGCGTAACGATGCTCGTAGGGCGCCGTAGGGCTTAGGATATCCATGCGTGGATGCGTGGTTATGCCGTTGCCATCGCGGATGCGCACCTTGGCTTTTGTGTTATCGGGACGCGGATCTGTACGCGGATCTGTATGCGGATCTGTATACGGATCTGTGTGCGGTTTCTTTCGGTAGCCGTGATCCTGTACGGTTTCATGGTCATGGTCCGTTCATGGTTCATTCATTCATTGTTCGCGCTGTATCTCCACCCTTCGGGCATGGCTTGGCCGAGTATTGCTCCGTGACGCAATGCTCAATGCTGCCTATAGTAGGCACTATAATCGATAATTGCCATCTCGTAAGGCTTAGGGCCGTAACTGTCGAAGGATGTTGTGTGTAGGTGGGGGAATCGGTCGATCGGTGCATGCACATGGTTGCCTCCGTCTCGGTCCTTCCGAGCCATCCCGTGCGCAGACCCACACCCTTTTATCAAATTGCTTGAGAGAGGTCATAGGGCTGATTCCCACACCGAGATTTGGGAAATATCCCAACTACTTGTCATACATGGGCGCGTGAGAGATTGCTTCCCGTTCCCCGCTGCAGCATGCAAGCGGCCGGATATGAGGCTGGTTACGAGCATGGAACGCGGCGACCGGTGTGGTGGTAACAGACATTTCCGCCAGCCATTGCCTGCGTCGCACAACTACTACGGGTAAAAGAATACCAACCCATACCAACCCATACCAACCCATACAGACCCCGTACAGACCCCGTACAGACCCCTCGTCGCACAGGATACACATGCCACGAAGTGCAGTGCAGTTATAGTGCGCACAGAGCGAGTTTATCAGCCCTACGAGCCTTGTGGAACTCTCTGCGCGACCGGCGGCCACAGGGTAGCCGAGAGGGCACCGAATATCCGACCGTGCATGTGGACAGACGCAGCGAGCGGGGTTCGCTGGCAACCGGCCAATCCCTAAAATTCGTCTGCTCAGCAAAGACGCCCAAGGTTCGTCCAAGGGTGTAGAGGTTAGAGATTCGAGGGGCCAGCCACCGTTCGGGATCACCGAATGGCCAGTGGCCAGACAGCCACCACTTTCAACTTTCGTGCCTCACAACTAACTACCTTGCCTATCCTACCTCACCGGTCAGAGAAAAGACAAAGCGGCGTTTGAGAGGGAAGGGGCGCGAAAGTGGAGTGCGTCGCAGCCTGGAAGTTTGGGATTCGACTTGGCTCGTGAGATTCGTAGCAATTTGATTGCACAATATTCCCGACCGCGAAACTCCCTTGTGATAAGGTTCATTCGACATCAACGAACGAAGTGGCCCGACTCCTCCTGCCCTTTAGAATCCCAGCGACCGTGCCAGGAAAGGCGCTGTTCGGGTGCGCAAGGTAATATACCACAAGCGGAAATAGGACAAGCGCGCAGAGTCTGCCTCGCCGAAAATGGGAGTCAAATCTCCTACTCGGCCAGACCGAGGAAAATCAAAAAAAAAAAGTTTCAAATGAGTCTACGATTAAACGATTTCCCCCTTGACGGGCGGCACGTCATTGCTCTTCTCAAGTAGAGTTGGCTGTGGCGCGGGAATAGAGCGTACCGAGGTCGGTCAGTGCACGTCACACAGGGTGGTAGCGCGACGCGAGAGGATGGGGAAGGCAGGAGGGAAGACAGTGTATACGGGCGATGCGTGTTTGGCGCAGAAAGTCGGTATGGAGGGACGTGGGGGATTGCAGCCACAGGCCTGGCGTGCGACCAAGCCTCAGTTGGCGTGAGGCTTCGCGCGCGGTGCAGAATGCCGTCGGGCCTGTAGGGTTGTGGAAGAGTCGGGTAAGCAATCTGGCGGTGTAAAAATATCTCTTCCATGAGCCCATCGAAGGTTTCGAAATGGGCGGAGGGTGTGTCCGGGGGTCGGGGGTGGAGGCCAGCCAGGGTGTCTGGGATCCCAGTCTAGGATTTCGCCGATAGCTCCGCCCCAATTGGCGAGGCTTAACGAGCCAATTGCGCGTGCACGCTGGCACTCCACGGTCCACGGTCTTGGAAATGACCTCCGCCGGTGTCCTGCGTGTCCGGGGCTCCCAGGCTCCCAGGCTCCCCTTCTCACCATCAATAAAGGTTAATGGTTGGTGATCCGTCCTTACTGGTCGCCGTGGTTGCATGGTGGAGCGCCATCATATCCGTGAGCTTACGGCGGTCGTCCCCCTGTCTCCTTCCCTCCCCAACTCCCCGACGACTGCTTGCGGTCGCTCTGTGTTGCTTCCTGGTGTTTGGGTGTGGTCTGGGCGTTTCCTCGGTGAGAACCTTTCGGCTCTGGCCTGCCCCACCCACTCCTGCTGCACCGACCCTTGTCTCACACCTAGCCACTCTGCAGTAGGGGCTTCCGCATTGGCAGGCCTAGTCGGTTCTGCTCAGCCCTGTGCGCATCCTCCCCTCGCCAGATTGGCTTCTTCGTAGCTCGCTGATTCGTGTTCGCAGGGTCGCGCTAGATGAAAGGGTGCAGTCGTTCGCTCAGAATGGTTCAAACAAGCGGGACCGACGGTGAACGAGGCACTGGGTCTGGTCGAAAAGGGCTTCGGCATCATGCACGTTTTACAAGTCCCACTATCCTTCCTGCAGCGGAGAATGCATCCAAAGGCACCCAGACTCTACTGCGGGCAGAGCCAGGCCACCACCACACCGCACCTTCGGCTTTCTTGCCTAATGCTTACTGCGTGCTTCTCGATCGCAACTCGACCTCCTCTGTATCAAAGTTTTCGGGGTCGTTCGCTACCGAAAGTCGGGACAAGGATTGTGTGGATGTGCTTGGCTTGGGGATGATGATGGGTGGTAAGGGTAAGAAATGTAGTGAATGGTAAGGCAACATATGCAGCCCATGAATCTTAGAATCTTGCGCAACTCAGACCCGTGAGCCTGGCAGGCATGCCGTATTTGGCTACTGGCAGGCATGGCTATAAGGATAGACCACCCGATTTCGCCATTCCCGAACTCCGTCGAGAAGCATCGGATGATGATCTGATCTGCTCCCCGGGTGAATTATCACATAAAAGTCCGCTCTGCCCTATGCACTACGCACCTCGAACCTGAGAGCCTTCCATCTCCACCACCACCACCACTACTACTACTACTACTACTACTACTGCCACCTCCGCCATCATCACCACCGCTTCTTGCTGTCCACTCCCCCAACCTCGCTTGTGCTACGTATTTGTTTACCGCATAAGCCGAACGGGGTTATCTTACGCTTATCCTATTGGCGCTACCTCGCCTTTTCGACTTCGCCGCCCTGTAGCTATTTTCAGGCACCCACAACATCAAACCATTTAGTAATTTAAAAGCTCCAAAATTCCACATCCAGTGCCCGTTGCGTTGCAAACCATCGGGCACCTTCAAACGACAGGTACATATCCTCTCGTCTCATGGTTGTCGACGTGAAGAAGAGCTTTATTTGCATTGGAGAAAATAAGCTCGCTACGGCGACACCTTCACACCAGAGCTAACACACGCGTCACAACAATCAGGCACAGTTCTCGGAGCAAGAACCTGCCACCAAGAAACTGTCGCCCTCGTCTCCCGTCCAAGACTACCAGTCTCCCCGAAGATGGTTTCAATCGGCGATTCCGGCGTCAACATGTTTGGTGACGACTTCGACTATCAAAATCCCCATACCTCTGGATTATACACGGATATGCTGCAGTCCAGACAGGACAGCATCTACAACAGCATGCCTTATAGCCAGTCCTTCAATCAGAGCAGCTCAGAAGAGCATTACCCTACGAACAACATGTTCGATTCATTTCCTCCCTTGTCCGCCTACCGGTTCTACGATACACCACCCTTCGTCATCAATGCTCCACAAGATGTGACCAAGCAGCATTACTTTCCAACACCGCCGGAAGGGTCCCCAGCGCACTCCAGTTCCCACTCTTTCGACCCTCCTCCTTCAGCGCTGTCGTCGTCTTGTGCATCTGTACCGAGCGCGGCCTCTTCTTCCATGGGTTCCCCATACTCCGGTGGCGGCCACATCGTCCATGGGGTTGACTCGTGGTCAGATTCGACGGCGCAAGGCCTGGGTATCGGCCCAAGCATCGTCCAGCCAGAGAGCTTCGGCAACGATAACTTCTTGACCACCCTTCCCGACGATTCGCTCTTTGACCCTTCTGGAAAGGTCCTCTCTGCTTTCGTTGGTGAGTGTTCACAGATTTCTTCGTCTCCGCGAGCAATGACTCCGGTTCCTATGTCTATCTCGGCGCGTCAGTTGCCTTCCCCTGCTATATCTTCTGGTTTGAATCTCAAAGTCGAGCGCCCAAGTGCGTCGGACCCGGCTGTCAACACCATTCTCCACGAGGCCGCCAGTAGCGGACAGCTATCCTCTCCCATGAGAGACGATAGAGCGTTCAAGTCTCCTCGCACTCCGGCTTCCGCAAGGTCTTCCATCTCGCATGGATCAAGCTCTCCATCCGGAACCCCGAAGCCCGTTACGCGCAGGTTGTCCCTTACTCCAACTGGTGTATCGAAGCCAAGAGCCAAAACGCCAACGACCCCCAAGCTCCACACCCCCGATCGCCCTGGCTACAACGGCCTCACGAACCCGGGCACTCCAACCCAGGCCAGCTTCCACCCGTCTCCTTTCTTTTCTCAGAGCAGTGGCAATTTTATTGCTCCGCTTCAAGCGTCTTGTTGGTTTCTCTTTTGTCCCCATATACCCATTCTGTTCAGTCGGCGGCCTTTCGCTCTTTTTTTTTTTTCACCAGACAGACCTTAGCAGATCAACAAGCTGACAGCCCCATTTTATATAGATCCTTCGCTCATCCAGCCATTTCCTCCTTCGAACCCCCACGATTCTCTTCCTTGCACTCTGCCGACCACACCATGCGGTATCCCAACGTTCCAGTCCCCTCAGATTCCCCAATTCCACCCTCCTTCTCCGGCCCCATCAGATTCCTCCAGTCGAAGTCCTAGGCCTAGATTCTCTCACATGAAGGCTGGTAGCAGTTCACCATCACGCCTCCACCAAAACTCCTACCACCCTTACTCCCCTGGATCCCGGAGACTGTCGATCTCGTCGGCCCATTCTCGGATATCCGGACACGGTAGCCATGGGGGCAGCCCAGGCGCCAGCAGCGGCGAACTCGATGACGAAGCCAGAGAGAAGGGCAAGTGTACGGAGTGCGGAAAGTCCTTTAAGGACCTTAAAGCTCATCAGCTCACCCACCAAAACGAACGACCAGAAAAATGTCCTATCATGACCTGTGAATATCACCAGAAGGGGTTTGCGAGGAAGTACGACAAGAATCGCCACACACTGACCCACTATAAAGGAACCATGGTGTGCGGCTTCTGCCCCGGATCCGGCTCGGCTGCCGAGAAGAGCTTCAATCGCGCGGACGTCTTCAAGAGACACTTGACATCGGTACACAACGTTGAGCAAGCACCGCCGAACAGCCGTAAGAAGAACTCATCGGCCGCCAACTCGTCGGGCAACTTCTCGAACTACCCGGCCGATGCCACCGGCAAGTGTTCCACATGTGGAGGCACCTTCTCTAACGCTCAGGACTTCTACGAGCATTTGGATGAGTGCGTCCTACGCATCGTTCAACAGGAGGACCCCAGCGCTGCTATTAACGAGCGAAATATAAACTCTGTCCACAATGACGAAGCAGTCCGGCAAACAATGAGAGCGAATGCTCTACCGCTGAACAGCGACTATGCTGACCAGGCAGAGAACTTCGACGAGAGTGAGGGGCCCGAAGAGGAAGACGACTATGAGAAAGACGACGATAAGGACGACACCTGGAGAGGGTCGGGCAGCAACGCAACCTCAAGTCGCACACCATCTACCCGCGCTCGGTCCGGCATCAAACGCTCCGGTTCCGGCAGCGGCACGATGACCAAGAGCAATCAGCAGACGCAGGCAACCCAAGCAACCGCTTCCCGCGGCTGCGTCAGCAAAGTACGCCGCTCGGCACCTGGCGGTAAGAGCGGCACGTTCACCTACTCCAAGGGAGGTGTACCGCTCATCGGCAAGGGAAAGAAGAGAAGAAAGAACTTCCCACCGTCGTGGGGTTGCTCCGCCGACAAGATGACGATGAAGAAGCGAGTGCTGTGCGTCTTCGACGGAGCCAGAAGGCTGTGGAAGGACGACATGATGCTGAGCACCGAATTCGAGGTGCGGATGGGTCTCCAGGACGGCAATCACTACACCGACCTGGACGACTTGACGGTCAAACGGGCCGAAGCGATCCACGACACGACAGAAGAGGAAAAGGGACCCAGCGACCTATCGAACGTCAACATTCAAGAGTTGATGTCGTGATCTCCAGTCCCATTCGTCTTGTCATTTTGGCGGCAAGCTCTGTACTATTCACTGTGTTATTATCCCTTTCTATCTTACCCTTTTTTTTTTTTTTTTCCTTCTAAATTCATTCGGTGTGAGGTTTATCAAGGCGTCATCTGTGATCTTCCCTATCCAAGCGATGTTCCGGTTATCATTCATCTCATAATTTCATAATGGCTGGTTCACGACGGCATGCACTCATTCTATGATATCTACGGCCGTCACGAAGGAGCCAGTGAGGGTACGAAAGTTAAGGAGAACCTTGTGATTTTTTTTGTGATTTTTTTTTTCTTCCTTTCTTCTCCGGCATCATTTTTTGGTTTTAATTTTTTTGCATTTATTTTTTTCAAATTTCATCGGTTTTGTTTTTGTCATTTGCTCTTTTCTCATCTGGCATTGTTACTAGCGGGAAGGAGGGAGGGAAAGAGAAAAAAAAAGAGGCGGTATATATGCCCGCTCTCCCATCATGTGGCCTCTTAGTTTGCGGGGCCAAATTAATTTCATTTTCTTCTCTGGATTCCAGAACAGAAAGAAGCTGGCTGGACACTCAATGGCGTTTTTTTCTTCTTTTTCTGCTACTTTCATTCTTCTAACTTGGGAGGGGGGGGGCAAGGAAAGGGAGTAGGGAGTTGCGAGGGAAGGGCGGGTTCACTCTAGATTGGAAGCGAAAAAGTGCAGGACGCTGGCTCAATTGACGCGGTGATCGGGGAGGCCAAAGTCTAGAAAAAAAAATAATAATACATTTACTCGAGGAGTTTCTTGTTTTCCCCCTCTCTCGCCGGTGAAAGAAAAAAAGAAAAAAGTGAGGTGAAAGTGGAAGCGTAGTGCCATTCCTTTTTTTTTTCTCCCCTTGGAACTGCGGGGCGGGGAGTGAGGAGAGAGAGAGAGAGAGAGAGAGCGACCCGAGGGGAGGGCCGTCTGTTCAATTGGGCGTCTGTCCCTTTGCCTCGCCCCATCCACTGGAGGGGAGACTCTCTGCCCTCGGGACACCACGTTTATTTAATTCGTCTCCGGCGCCAGCTGGCCCGGCCAGTCAAGCCCGAAGCCTTGTTTTTTTTTTTTTCCCCTTCGTTCTGGTGTCCGTACGTTTTTGATGCAGCAGGCAAACCGGTTGGGGGTGGGTTTTTGGGCGCTTAGCCCGGGGGGGAGGAGGGGTTGGTTGGGTCTGTTGGGTTCGCCTCGTGTGGTGATATGGACCGTGTATATAGTTGGAGGGACGTCGCGAACCTCCCCGCCCACCTCCACCTCCACCTCCCTCTCTCTCTCTCCGCGGGCGGGTTGCTGGAGCTGGATGTGGATATTCTTTTTTGGAGAAACGGAAGTAATACGAAATTACCCTGAGGAAGAAAGAACTCGGGCTGCTATATACATATATAATAAGCCCGCATCGGGACCCGACTGGAGCATCGGGGGAGGGGGTTGTTGGTGTCCTGGTTGTTTCTAGATAGATAGAGAAAGAGAGAGAGAGATGTCTGCGCCTGCGGTCCCGGCGCTCTTGGGGAGAGTCCACGTCACGACGCTGATCGCGTCGATCCTCAGCGCGTTCGCGGACGGGCTCGAGGTGCTGAAGAGGGTGCGGCGCGGCGTGCGGGGTGTTGGTGGTGGTGGCGGGAGGAGGAAGGTTGGGAGGCGGAAGGGCGGTGGTGGTGAGGAAGAGGGGGATAAGGCGCTCAGACGGTCATTGAAGCGCGGGGGGAGGGATATAGGCAGAGAGTACGCGCAGGGAGTCGAGAGGTGGGGCGAGGGTGTGTTTGGGGACGGCGACGGTACGTGTGCCTTCTTCTTCTTCTTCTTATCAACCCAATTCATGCATCTACGGCGCCGTGCGCACGCTGACTCGAGATCGGGGCTGCCCCGAGAAAAGCAACGGCGCACACGTCCCTAACGGCCACGCTGCTGAACCTAAACACCGGCCTCGTGTGGCTGATCCACGACTTCCTCTCCTCCTCCTCCTCCTCCTCCTCCTCCTCCTCCTCGTCGTCGACCCTCGACTTCGCAGCTATGACCGGCCTATCCGAGAAATCCCGCGAGGAAGTCCTAGGCACGCTGGGAGAGTGGGGCGGGAGGCTGAGGGCGGGCGGGCGGACAGGCGGGACTGCGCTCCTGCTGGAGGGACCTCTGCCCGCTGGGACGGCACCGCCTGGTTCGCGGGCAGCGAGAGGCGGCGGCGGCGGCGGCGGCGCTCCAGCGAAGAAGAGACCGAAGAAGAAACCGAAACCAAAGACCCCGAGGACCGCGGCGGGGCCAGCTACGGAGATATCCCAGTCCACCACCACCACCACGACAACCACCACGGTCGTGACGCGGAAAAACGAATTCTTCCGCCCCCGTCGCCACACCCCCGCCGTCACCGCATCCCCGGCACTGATCCCCCCCCCCGCAGCGCCCCCGCTCCTCCTCCCCGCGGCCCCCCGCCCCGTCTCCTCCACCGCCTCCTCCTCGGACGACAGCACGCAGCTCGGCGAGATCCCGCCTTCGAAGCAGAACCGCGCGCGCCAAGATATTGTGAGCGTCGTTGAGGTTGTGGATGCTGGGAGTGGGGAGGATGGGGTGGTGGGGAAGAAGGAGGAGAAGAGGA
>JAGHQL010000148.1:0-17553 GCA_020080175.1 Glutinoglossum americanum
GCGACTCGGGGGGGCGGGGGAGCGGGAGGGGGGAGGGGGAGGGGGGAATTGGGAACGGGGCTGGTGGGGAGTATGATCCGGGAGGGTTCGTAACGGTTGGGTAAGGTACTAGCCGGCTGGTAGCCCCAATAGCCGCTAGCACCAACAAACTCCCCGCTGCCCAACTTGCTCTCGCCATCCCACAGACCGTCCTGATATGTCTTCCGCCGCGCCAACATGGTCCCCAGGTTCCCCGTCAACGTATCGCCCTACCCCTAGAGGCTTGGGGGACATGTCGACCTCGTGAGTACTCGGTGTCCTAGAACGCCATCGGGCTTCTCCATTCTCAATGGATATCCTGCAGCCCACCTTCGGTCCTCCGGATGGGGTTTCCCCTGCCTTATGGTAACATCGGAAATGGAAAACTGAACGCGATAGATGTTCATATCCTCAGCACCACCTCTTTAATTAACATATGGCGACACCTCGCACTCCTAAATTTTTAGGGGATAATTACTTGAGCACCTTAGGGAGCACATGAGGCTTTGCCAGAATACCATAAAAGTCAGCATGCAAAACGTTATAGTGTTATCAGTAGGTGGGACTCTTATGCTGAGACCCACTAAATGCTTTATAGAGTATATTGTTGAGAGGTCGCAGAGGCCGCCGTTGTATCGTTGAATCATAGCTTAGGAGGGCCCAACCTATGAGTTATGGGAACATTAGTCCGCGGTGAGTTGAGTAGTCGCCCAACGCTCACTAGCCTACGATTTAAAGCGGCGCCAACCCGGTGAGGTGCGCGCGAACAAGAAAAGTGTCGAACAGGAGAAAACACATGAGTGATCTGTACTTGTTTCGCTATATCAATTCCAATAAATGCCCAACCATCCTAATTCTTAATTCCACCCTAAGTTGCGACGGCCCGTGAGGCTCTGCGGGAGCTTGCACTTTTGACGAGTTTCGGGGTACCTCTCCCGATTCAGATCTGGCGGCGTATTGAAGACACATTGCCCCCAGCGGCAAAAGTTGAATGCAACTTCTACCGTATATCCCGTACGACAACAGGACCATCGCGCTGTCCGTTTCCGCCTGTCTTCGCTGGGATTACGCTCCCTTAGTAGTGTTGGCCGGTCATGGCCTCCGTGGTTAGCTCGGCGATCTTCGAACTCATACGTTAGTATCACCATCGCGGAAATTGTGCCTTCCGTGTCCCCGGAGAGGTGCGCTGTGGGAGCACGCAGACTAATTACTTGTCGATACGTGTAGGGAGGGAAACAGAGGATGCGGATCCGGATGGTGAGCTTACCTGTGGCTTCGCAAGGCAACGTCATCTCCCTATGAGGGCGAAGTGCTAAGATCCGACTACATAGCATCGGAGCCCGCCCAAAAGGAGATATTCTCCTCTTGGGCTCTCTTCATTCTGATCATGTTACTCATCCTTGCTCTTTTCACGAGTTATATGTTACAGCAGAAGAAGGTGCAGGCGGTTCACGAGACTGTTATCTCCATATTTGCCGGTAAGCAGTCTCCCTCGGGCTTTATGCCGGGATTCCGCAGCTTGGTCCATTCTAATGTACCGGTGAAATGAAGGCATGATTGTTGGTCTCATAATACGGTTAACTCCCGGGCAGTCGATACAAGATGCTGTCAGCTTCAACTACCAATTTTTCTTTAATCTCCTCCTACCGCCCATCATCCTCGCCTCCGGTTATGAGTTGCATCAGGTAGACCTCTCTGGAAGTTCTGCGAGGGATCTTGCTGATGCTTTGGGTATCTCAAGGGCAACTTTTTCCGCAATATTGGATCGATCCTCACGTTTGCATTTGCCGGCACTTTTATTTCCGCAATCGTGCTGGGCCTCATACTCTACCTCTGGACGCGGATCCCTCTTGAGGGTCTTAACATAACGTTCGTTGAAGCGCTATCTGTTGGTGCTACGCTATCCGCAACGGATCCTGTAACGATTCTGGCCATTTTCAACACCTATAAGGTTGACCCCAAACTTTACACTATCATCTTTGGTGAATCTATTCTCAACGATGCTATCGCTATCGTTCTTTTCGAGACAGCCCAAAGGTATAAACAAGGTGGAAGCCTGGGGGGAAGGAGCTTGACGATTTTTAGTCTGTTTGAAGGAGTTGGAATTTTCTTCGTCGTTTTCATCGTGAGTTTATTGATCGGGGTTGTGGTGGGCATAGGTACAGCATTAGGCCTAAAGTACACCCTCGTGAGGCGATACCCAAAGATCGAGAGCTGCTTGATCATTCTGGTGGCTTACTCCAGCTATTTCTTTTCAAACGGTTGCCATATGTCAGGTGAGTTCTTTTTCTAGGCTTTCGGTCCCACCCTACTATCTTACCGAATGAGGGAGCACCCACACCTCATTATCTAACGCATCCTTTGGCATAGGGATCGTGTCCCTACTCTTCTGCGGTATCACTCTTAAGCATTACGCCTACTACAATATGTCCCGCCGTACTCAACTGACGACAAAGTACCTATTTCAAGTTCTCGCTCAGCTTTCTGAGAACTTCATCTTTATATATCTTGGCCTTACCCTTTTTACCGAGACTGAATTATCTTTCAAACCCCTCTTCATCCTTGTCACAATCGTTGGAATTTGCCTAGCCAGATGGGCAGCCGTGTTCCCCCTTTCTAGGGCCATCAACTGGGTGATAAGGTATCGGGCAAAGCGGCGGGGGAAAGACGTTGCCGATGAGCTCCCTTACTCTTATCAGGCTATGCTCTTCTGGGCTGGCCTTCGTGGCGCTGTCGGCGTTGCTCTAGCGGCTGGTCTCACTGGGGAAATGGGACTTGCGCTCCGTGCCACCGTTCTTGTGGTTGTTGTCCTAACAGTTATCATCTTTGGAGGCACCACTGCGCGGATGCTAGAAATCCTCGGTATCCGAACTGGTGTTGTTGAGGAGATTGACTCCGACGATGAGTTTGACATCGAGACGACCGCAGGCGGTACATACTACAAGCGTGCTGGCACCGGCCTAGGCCACAATCCCCGACCAAGCGGCAACTTTGCACTCTCCCCGGTCGATATCCGCAGTAATGGTCAGACGCAAGCCCACGGAAGTTACAGTAGCGGGAATGCGCGTGAAGGCTCTCCCTCCCCAAATCGGGCGGCTTCCACTATCGCATCTCGTAAGAACTCGATCAAGGGTAAACAATCTGAAGCAGAGCAAATTCTCTTAGGCGGCCACCACGATGGAATGGATGATTCGGATGTTGAGTCCGATGCCTCAGATCTACCGCCTGCCGTCCGTCGCACAACACGCCAACGGCTGAGTCCAAACTTGCGACCTGAAGCGTCTGCGGATCCAAGTACTGCGACATACCCCACATCTGGGGTGTCGAACAGTCATCAAGTATCGCAGGAGGGACACTTAACTGCATCCGGGGCGATTAGTCAGCTATTCAATGGTACGACAGATGATCATGCGGAGTGGTTCCGTCAGCTAGACGAAGGTTATATTAAACCGCATCTGTTACTGGATCAGGGAAGAGGCAGTGGTGGAGGGCACGGCGGAAGCTAGACGGCTGGGTGGGAGCTTTCTCTTCCCCTTTTCTTGGTATATTAGATTTCGTGAAGATTCAATGTAAATATGTCATTATGGGACTGGGCTCTCGGGTGGAGTAAGTAAGGCGGGTTTTCAAACGTTTCGATTGAACGTTGTGTAGGATACCTTGTCAATGATGTTCGTTGACTTGACAAAATTAATTTTTGAGCCAAAAATAAGCCATGAGAACCTATATTAATATGTTGTCCTTGAGATAGCTTGAAGAGATCAAGTTTTACTGCGCGGCACGACGGTGCGAATTTAAAAAAGGCGTGTTCCATGGTTTTTTTTTTAATCACGATTTTAATTCATTAGATCCTGGAGAGTGGTCCCAACACCAATTCGGGGGGTTATCTCTTACAAAGTTACTTTTGTTGCCTACAGAGTGCAACTACGGGAATTCCTCCACCAGTTTCTATATCGGAGAGTCACTTGACGGGCGCTCGGCGATGCGAACCAGGCAGCTAGTTAATGGCGCATTTACCAATACGTACTCGTTTTCACGTTCTGCTGTTCTTGCTTGCCCATTCGTGCAAGAAGCCCCGACAATTTGTCGTGGCAGAGGAAGATCCCCAGGATGCGTCCGAGCTGAGCGATCACTCTATGTGGGCATGTGGGTAGAACAATGCAGGAGTATCCTAATGATGACCGGGACTACCCTCCAAAAAAAGAGACTAGGTATAGCCGATGCGACGTGCGTTGATGGGAATGTACGAAGTAATGCCAACGGCGTGATGGCTGCGTTGGCTGGCTGAATCGGATCTTGATCGACCGGTTGGTTCGTTGGTTCTGGAGCACGGAGTAGCGGAAAACAACGATCTGGAAGGTGGATTGGCGCTAACGACCGACAAGGCGAGATCCAATTTGGGGCTGATCGGGCGAGATTGTGAAAGGATGCCGCCCGAGAAGGGTGAACCGGCTCACTCGCCGTGACTGCGAAGCTGATATGCAGCTCCCCGAAAGCAAAATTATCCGCCCGAGCATACCCAAGGTTCGTTCACCAGCGCTGGGCGATGGGATAGGGAGCTGCGCTGCACGCGTTTCGCGGACGAGAGAAAATAATCGTTTGTCCCGATCGGGTTAGCTGGCTGGTAACGTCACGGAATTTGGAAGCGGCCATAGTGGCCACCAAAAGCACCAGCACCAGAGCTCGGCTGGGCGAGACAAGGACCACACCAACGAGAATGGGTCAATCATACGCGAAGAGGCTTCCAAAGAAACAAGAAGGGGTAGCGGTCGGGTGCAGAGTGAGAGCACGGGCGGAAAATGGGGCAGAGAGCCATGGGAAGCATCGTAAATTCGAATGGTGAACCGGTACCGCAGGTAATGAACGGGTCTTTATGCCAGGTGCATGTATATGAATAAGGTGATGTATATGTAAAATTGGATTGGGATTTCAACTCGCGTCGTCCGGTGAGAATCAACGGAATCTCGAACCACCCTGACCCCCCAAAATGCTGCTACTATGGAGCGTCTACACAACTACGTTCCTTTTATCTCCAACCACCGCTTCTTCCCTCAACACTCTTCCCACCTCCGCTTCCAACCGTGGCCACGCCCTCGAAATTCTTGACGTCTGCAGGACTTTTGAAAACCTCACCGCCCTAAACACCCATTGTTGATACGTCGGATCGCCGCGTGACAAGAGCGCTTTTCTCTGCGGCAATACCCTACCAAGGTCTGACCGACCGACCGAATTCATTCCTTTCGCGACCAACGAAGGCTGGCAGCGTTGTACTCTGCTCGGTTTCCAACAACATCGTCACCGCGACTGCCCACATTCCTAAATTCACACATCCGCGCCGGCGGTCCCACTCGTCGAGTTTGTGAACCTCATTAAACTTCAGCCGCCCTCCTTCTTTTGTATGGATCGCCAGTCAAATTCTGCAACATCGCCTTGAAGAGGGCGCGCTTTCGACATCGATGTACCATACTACGGTGTTACAGCGGCCTCAAGAGGAGGAGGAGGAGCGTTTGAGACGAGAAAACATGACGGGGTCAAATCCGCCTTACACCTCGCATTCGCCCACCCTGCCACATTACAATCCACCTTTCTCCCCCACGAACGGGTCGCACCAGCGACATTTCAGCAATCAATACCATCCACCAACACCGGCTCCTCTACCTATCCAGACGCCGAACCAAAATTCGCATTCTGGGCCGCCGCGGTCACCGACCACCAACGGCCTGCTACCTCCCAAGGGGTCAGCTTACCCACCTCGTGATAAACCCACGTCTACTTATTACGACCCAACTTCGGATCAAGGTGACTCGAATCCCAACTGGAACTACTCTCAATATTCACGGCAGTCACCTATTCAAACGCAGGTGAGCCTTCTTGAAAAAAACCCTCTTTGGCTTTAATCGCTTTTGCACGTGCTGTGTCGAAAAGCCTACTTTTGCCACAAACACAACGACAAGAAGAGGAGCCGACCGCTTACTTATTTTCCTTTGTTACAGAATCGGGATTCCTTCGCCTACCCAGATTCCACTGCGGAGCCAAACTCCTTCAATAGCGTGCATCATTCACCAGTAGCGACACACTTCCCGCAACATTCGCCAACTCACCCCTCGACTCACTCTCATCCACCCAGCCGACTTGGTTCAATCTCTTCACAGTCACCACCAAGACCATCAATGGGCTCGCCCGTCGTTCATCACGACTACAACGGCAACTACACTCAGACTTCGGTAGAGAGTCCGATATCACCGATTGTAAGTAGCATTATACGAAGCGCTCTACGCGTGATCACCGCTAAACAAGGAGCAGAAGAGTGCTAGGCCTGCAGACCCGATGGCATTCTCCAGTATCCTGTCCACCTCCACTGGCGAGCCTTCGAAGCTAGCGCCTCACGCCGAAATTATCTTGAAAGAGCCACGAAAGTCATCCAGATCCTCGAATAGCCACCTTCAAATTGATGAGGCTGCGCCAAGGATGAGCACACGTCAGGCGTCCAGCCGCCATTCGGCACCTGGGACGGAACGTATCGTAAAAGCGAAGCCGAATGGAGATATCGAAATGACAGACTCCACCATCCATCTCAATGTCGGAATCAAAGGAAGGTCGACTACGTCGGACAAAGAGAACGAGGTCAATATAGCCGCGGCGAAGATCGACGAGACAGAACTAAGCGATCTGGAATTGACTGAATTCGAGGACCACAAGATGAAGTTCGTTGAGAAGAGCAGAAAGAGAGCTCTAGAGATTGGGCAATTAGATGCAATAAAACGAAAGGTGTGTTTTTGCGTTGGCATCTGACCTTTACGAGGTCGTTCCGTAGCTAACTTGGATGAACTCAAGCGCCGCCGCACAGCTATCGCAGATAAACTGTCCGGCCTGATGACCCATCACGTTGATGCCGGAGAAATCCGGTTTAGAAACAGGTTCGGCGATGAAGCTTTTGCGGAAGTCCAACACAAGGAGCTCTTGGATGAAAAGGAACGCAAGAAGGATATGCAGCGGAAGCGCCGTCGCGAGAAAACCGTCCAGAATGAGGTCCAGAAACAGAACGAGGCCCTTGAGAAGGCACAACAGACAGCCGATGCGTACGAACGAGAAAAGCTTCTCAAGGAGGCC
Source organism: Glutinoglossum americanum (assembly GCA_020080175.1). NCBI lineage: Eukaryota > Fungi > Ascomycota > Geoglossomycetes > Geoglossales > Geoglossaceae > Glutinoglossum > Glutinoglossum americanum. Next base: position 7,126 of record JAGHQL010000148.1, read on the forward strand.
AAGAGGGCTGAGAAGAAGGCAAACGAAACGAAGATGAGACTGCAGCGTGGCGACGGGGCTAGAGAAGAGTTTAGTGACGTCCCCTCGTTAGCACCGAACCTCACCGGAGGCATGATGAATACATTTCAAATGTCCAAGGACATGGATGGTGAACCACCGAAGAAGAAAGGGAGAGTTGGAACAAGACTGAAGAAATCAAAGGAGCAGAAGAAGGCTGAGATTGATGCTGCAGAAGCGGCTCATGCTGCCATGGAGAACAGTGAGCTGCTCCCCCTTGCTCCCAAAGAAGATAGGCGGGACATGATCAAAAGAGAACCGAAGGATGCCAAGGAGGGTTCACCATCTCTATTCGTGCCCTACGTTTCGAAAGGGTACAATCAGATTTACGACCAGATCTGGAGGGATATTGCCCGAAAAGATATACCTAGGGTTTGCCGTATCAAGGACCAATCCCTAGCTACGAAGCAGTCGAACCTTCGGAAGACAGCACAGCTCGCATCCAAAGAAGCTCGGAGATGGCAGCTCCGGACGAATAAGAGCATGAAAGATGTTCAGGCGAGGGCTAAGAGGAGTATGAGGGAAATGATGACCTTCTGGAAACGGAACGAGAGAGAGGAGCGAGACCTACGCCGAATGGCAGAGAAACAAGAGATCGAGAATGCGAAGAAGGCCGAAGCTGACCGAGAAGCGAACCGGCAAAAGAGGAAACTCAATTTCTTAATCTCGCAGACTGAGCTTTACTCGCATTTCATTGGTCGCAAAATCAAGACCGACGAAGTGGAGAGATCAACAGACAGTGTGGACGTTAACGCTTCAAACAAAGCAAGCGCGCCTAGCAAAGAAGGGGCTCACAAGATCGACTTGCCCGAGACCGATGGCACGATTCCTGCTAAGGTTACAAACTTCGAGGACCTAGATTTCGACGCTGAGGACGAAACCGCTCTTCGCCAGGCGGCTATGGCGAATGCGCAAAACGCGGTACAACAAGCACAAGATAGAGCACGAGCCTTCAACAACGGCGGCGAGCAACCCTCCTTCGACCTCGATGAGGGCGAGATGAACTTCCAGAACCCTACCAGTCTGGTTGATATGGATGTCGCTCAGCCAAAGATGCTCACCGCACAGCTCAAGGAGTATCAGCTCAAGGGCCTCAACTGGCTCGTAAACCTGTACGAGCAAGGTATTAACGGTATCCTAGCTGATGAGATGGGTCTTGGGAAGACTGTGCAATCTATCTCGGTCATGTCCTATCTCGCAGAAACCCACAATATATGGGGCCCTTTTCTCGTCATCGCTCCGGCCTCTACTCTTCACAACTGGCAACAAGAGATTACTAAGTTTGTGCCTGAACTTAAGGCACTCCCGTACTGGGGCAGTGCAAAAGATCGAAAGGTCCTGCGGAAATTTTGGGATAGGAAGCACATCACCTACACTAAAGATGCACCATTCCACGTTCTTATTACCTCGTACCAACTCGTGGTTCAAGATACCCAATACTTCCAGAAAATCCGTTGGCAGTACATGATCCTGGATGAAGCCCAGGCTATTAAGAGCTCGCAGAGTTCGCGGTGGAAGAGCTTGCTTGGATTTCACTGCCGAAACCGCCTGCTGCTTACAGGAACGCCAATTCAAAACAACATGCAGGAGCTTTGGGCCTTACTCCACTTCATCATGCCCAGTCTGTTTGACTCTCATGATGAGTTCAGCGATTGGTTCTCCAAAGATATTGAGAGCCATGCACAGAGCAACACCAAGCTCAACGAAGACCAGCTAAAGCGTCTGCATATGATTTTGAAGCCATTCATGCTTCGCCGTATCAAGAAGCATGTGCAGAAAGAGCTCGGTGATAAGATTGAGGAGGATGTATACTGCGACCTCACATACCGCCAACGAGCCTACTATACAAATCTTCGGAATCGTATCAGCATCATGGACCTTATCGAAAAGGCTTCTGTTGGAGACGACCAGGACGCTGCGACACTCATGAATCTAGTCATGCAGTTCCGGAAAGTTTGCAACCACCCAGACCTTTTTGAGAGGGCAGAAACAACCTCGCCGTTTTCGTTCGCATACTTCGCCGAGACCGCATCGTTCTTACGCGAAGGCCTAAATATCAACCTTGGTTATTCGACACGCAATCTGATAGAATATCAGGTTCCAAGACTTGTGTATCGTGAAGGTGGTAGACTCGACCTTCCAGGTCGTGACAACGAAAAGGTTGGCTTTAGGAACAAGTACTTAGGGAACCTAATGAACATCTGGTCACCCGAACATATCAAGGAGAACGAGAAGGAAAACCGCGCCTTCACCTGGCTTCGGTTCGTCGATACCTCTCCTGGCGAAGCCGCATCAATATTCCACAATGGATTATTCGAACGGGCGGTTAAGCTGAAGGGTACTGAGCGTCACCTCGGAAGATTTAGCGTGATATATGATGATGACGGGGAGAAGGAGAAGGATTTTACCCCAGTCCATTCGCTTCTCCGAATTGCGAACCGCAAAGACCGGGAGCCACTAGCTGATGCGTCCACCACGGGTCACATGCGCGGGTTGTTGAATATTTCCGAAAGTATGTTTAAGGAATCTGGTCTCAATCGAATCGAGCAGTGTGCTAGACCTTCCACTTCAGCTCCACCGGTTGAGATTATTTGCTCTAGTCAGGGGGCCGTAAACGAAAAGCAGAGTATTCTATTCAGCCAATGCGTCCGCCGGGCATTGTACGGACCTTCAGAGTGGGACGAGCAACGACTCGTAGATGGCCATGTGGATCCTGTCTTCTTCCCCCCAACCAAGATGTTGCCGGCTCCAATTTCGGAGAAAACGCGATTCACTAACATCCAAGTGCCGTCTATGAGGAGATTTGTCACAGATTCCGGGAAACTAGCACGTTTGGACCAGCTTCTACGAGAGCTAAAGGAGGGCAGTCACCGCGTCTTACTTTATTTCCAGATGACAAAAATGATCGATCTGATGGAAGAATACCTGACGTACCGCAATTACAAGTACCTACGACTAGATGGATCAACCAAGCTGGAAGACCGGCGAGACACCGTACACGATTTTCAGACGAGGCCAGAGATATTCATTTTTCTCCTCTCTACCCGTGCGGGCGGCCTGGGTATCAACTTAACATCCGCCGACACCGTCATTTTCTACGATTCAGACTGGAATCCAACAATCGACAGTCAAGCTATGGATCGTGCGCATCGTCTTGGTCAGACAAAGCAAGTGACCGTATATCGCATGATCACGCGTGGCACTATCGAAGAGCGTATCCGCAAGCGCGCTCTCCAAAAAGAAGAGGTCCAGCGCGTAGTCATCTCCGGAGGAGCCGGTGTGGATTTCAACACTAGATCTAGAGAAAACCGCACCAAGGACATCGCTATGTGGCTTGCGGATGATGATCAAGCTGCAGAGATCGAGAGGAAGGAAGCAGAGATTGCTGCTGCAGAAGCAAAGGAACCAACTGGGAGAAAGAAGGCCATCAAGAAAAAGAAGGCAGATATCAGCATGGATGAAATGTATCACGAAGGTAAGAATTTGCTGATCCTACCGACTTAAGTAGGCTGTACTAAACAGATCTATAGGGGAAGGACACTTTGACGATGGCAGCAACAAACCCTCCGGAGCTGCCACGCCCGTCTCTGCCACTGATCCTCCTGCACGCGGGAAGAAAGTTGGAACAAAGGCCAAAGGTATATCGAAGAAAGCAAAGACGATGAAGGAACGGCTTCGAATGGCGGATGGTGATAACGACGTGGATATGAGTGGAATGTAATTTTAGGGTGGCGTACAGGCAGAAGCTACCGTGCTTCATTCGATACGTTACTGTTTACACAAAAAGCATGGGTCGGGTGTAAAATGGAGATCTGGTGGAGATGCATTGTGCTATCTAACAGCTTTCGAAATGGGTCTACTCGCTGCTATCACTAGCCAGGCGTCGCTGGAAGACTTTGTACAATAACTGCGCAGTGATGCGTCGATGGAGGTGCTGTACACTGTACCAAGATACAGGGTAGAGCTCAATTCTAATCGCATAATTTCACTTTGAACCACAACCTCCTATTCGATCTGATGGTTCACATCAAAACACACTTGTCTTGTATAGGCCCCTTCTTTCGAGAAAATCTTACCTTCATGCCGTAGCCGCCAGCCCAGCAACAGTCGTTCAAACTAATAAACATCATCCCCCTCCCTCCACCAACAAAAAGGGCCACACAAGAAAGAAACAATCCGTGCGGAATTTACTTTCTCCTCCTCCCCACCCTCCTCCGGGCCGCACCGCTGCATCTCCACGAAACGCTGGAAAAATCCGGGTATTCCACCCAAGAAAAAAAAAAAATTAAAAAATTTAAAAAAAAAAAAACATATACCTGCTACCCGCGTAAACTCCCGGGCTCGACTCCACGCCCGCCTCCAGACCCCACCGCCAGCCTGGGGTATGCGTGCGCCGTCGAAGGCACACGGAAGCCCCGAAGAGGCGGGTTCGACGAGGAAGGAAGGAAGGAAGGAAGGGGGGGGGGAGGATTATGGGGTCGGTTTTTGTATAGTGGGTGCCGTATGTAGGGTGGGGTACGTGCATATGTACATTACATGTACATACAATATGTAGAACAATGGGAGGGGTGTGTTCGTTTTTGCGTTGTCGTGGATAAATTGGATGATGAGGATTTTTCCTTTCTTTTTTTTTTTTCCCGTTTATGCTTCTCTTGGGGGACATGGGTTGGTCCAGGACGAGGACGTTTCAGGAAGTTCAGGATAGGGATGCCATAATTCGGAAGGCTGCGATTGTTTTTTTTTTTTTCTTCTCTCTTTCATTTATCTAGTGCACATGTAACGGGGACTCTAAAAATTTTATTTCCCCGGTAAGCATGATGGATTGATCCGTATATCTTCACTTTCCGGGGTGGGCATGGTAATCAGACGGGGGGTTTGAGAAATATGTTTATGTTCCATCGCGATCTCAGGTTTATTTGTTAAAACGAAACGTGGTCCCTTGAACTGGACTGCTTATGGCTATAATTCATGCCCGGTTATTCTCCGATAGTAAATTCTTAGCCTGGACTTGCTTGTAGTCCGAGTGCCTCCTTATTCTTCGAAGCGAAATCCCTAAACAGGACTGCTTATAGTCCATGTTTGGTATTCCATAATATGCAATCCTCGAACTTGATGGAAGTACCACCGAATATGTCTAGTGCGCTTCCTATTGTTAGGTCCACTTTTCCTTGGCTTAATTCTTGTACGAGGTTCAGGTCAGAGAGGTTGCGGCCGCCGCCGGCGTACGTCACCGGGATCGAACACCATTGCGCCAATTGTGAGACGAGCTCTTCATCGATGCCCTGTTGGAGACCTTCATTGTCTGCAGCGTGGATAAGGAATTCGGAGCAGTAAGGTTCGAGAAGGAGGATTGTTTCTGCTGGCCGTCAGAGGACTTTTTTGGATGGAGGTGGTCTGTGGTTGCTTACCCCGATTGACTTCCATGTCTGTGATGGTTTGCCATTTGTTCATTGCAACAAACCACCTAGATCCCTTCCGCCGGCAGCTAAGGTCGATCACAAGCTTCTCCTTGTCATTTCCGAGGACGGAGAGAACCAGTTTCAAATGGTCCTCGGAGAACTTGCCGTCTGGGAAGAGATAGGAGGTTATGATCACCTACTGTTTGATATTAAGCGTTGAACTTAGGAACAGGTAATGGCGATCTTATGGTCTTATGGCACTCTGTACTACATAGTATGACGAGAGCAAAGAATCTAAAAATAAACTAACCTTCTCTGCTCCCCATTCAATCCACTGCCGGGCATTTTCCTCCGTAATTCCTCCTCCAACCTGCAAGCCACCTCTCCACTCCGCCAGTGCCTCTCTTGCTGCGTCTTCATTGCCCGGACCCAACATGATCACATGTGCACCACGCAATGCATTCTCCCTATACAGTCTTGCAAAGTGGGGCGCAGGAAGTTTCGAGACGTGATTTACTTTCAAATCCGAGCTGGTATCCGTCAGCGTACCCCCAACTATCTGCTTGACTTGCCCAGAGTGAAGGTCAATGCATGGCCGGAAACGAGTCATTGTGAGGTTGAAGTTGTTGGTTGTTGAAGAATATGGTAGCGAAGAAAATTAGGTGTTGTGGGGTCGAAAGATAAAAATGGGATTTTGGTGCTTGGACCAACTACAACTTGCCATGCTTTCTCACAGCGTTTGGAATTGCGAAACTTCGGGTTAAAGTCTGATGCAACATCTCATCTTGTCTACGACTATGCCGGAGATAGCAGATCTAGCGCTACGACAGTAAAAATAGGATGTACTACCCGCAATATCCAAATTTGTGCGGATCTCCCGGATTCTCATCAGCATTGCATTGTGGAGATTCTCTGGCTTCGCTGACAAAGTTGTGCGCATGAATGTATAATCTATAGCCGCTTTAGGCCGGATCTAAACATCCAACATCTCCCGTTGGACCTCATATCCACACATTTTCTCACTGAGTATGACGGGCAAAAGGAAACGCAAATCGGAAGAAATCCTCCGGGCTCCGCCTAAGGACTTGAGGGGCCCTGACTCCGAACCTGGGGGTGTGCAAGAGGCTTTCCGTCGCCACTTTGAAGCGCAGTTCAAGCCACTAGATAGTGTGAATTTGAAGACACATGAGGTTTCTACCTCCGCTCTAGAGACGGACTCAGACTCGGAATGGGATGGATTCTCCGAAGCCGAAGGCAAGATTCTTTATGGGCAAGTTTAATGCTATCTCGTTAACCCCACCCAGGTAATCGCGGAGTGGAAGTGGTTGAGCACACCCCACCGTCGAAGCCATCACTGCACGAGGTTCCGAAAGGGGAACTAAAATCGTTCATGGTATAAGCTACATCCAATATGCCTGAACATGTTTGAATTACTTATACGGTTATTCGGTCTTCTCAGTCCTCTAAGCCGCCCTCAAGTTTGTCGAGAACACCACAAGCATATAGACCGAAGCCGGGTGACGAATCAGACGACGTGACTGACGCCGCCAGCCTCAGAAATGACCTTGCACTTCAGCGGCTGCTCACTGAGTCCCACCTCTTAGACCCGCAATCCTCATATTCCCCCACGGGGGCTAACCGCCACAAGGCAAACGACCTTCGGCTACAATCGCTCGGTTCAAAATCTTCTATATTGACACAGGACAAAGTGCCTATGTCACATAGGAGGGGCATGATGGCTAAAAAATCTGAGAGGGAGGAGAGACGAAGGCAGGAGGCTAAAGAAAACGGAATTATCCTTGAGAAGGTGAAGAAGGTCAAAAGAGCGAACCTGGACAGAAGGGAGAGAAGTATTGGCGGACCTGGAGTAGGGATGTTCAAGAAAGGCATGTTGAGATTGAACAAAAGAGACGTTGCGGAGATAGAAGGGCCGAAAGGGTACGGTAGAAAATGCGCAATGGGCCCTCGCCATTAGATCCTACTGGGAATCAACCCGTAAGGTCGCGGTCGAAGCTTTAGCACCGTATGCCATGGCTACCAGTTCATTGAATTGACTTCGGTATGAAAAACAACTAAGATATCTGCTAAAAAAAGCCTCACCTTGATGATACGGAACTAGCTGATCCGTTACGGCGTGATTTTCGATGATTACGAAACTGATTCGAGCCGTGGCCAAGGTTCAACCTGCATGGAGGAAGATGCTCCTCGTGTTTGTCAAAAGCGAGATTCTCCCGATTGGCATTCCAGATCAATGATAGGTAGGGTTCAACAACGGATCTCTATATGGCACGGATAACCACACTATACCCAAGTATGATCTTATAATGCTGGGTGTGGGTTAGTCCGGGGAATGGAACACCAAACCTCAGGGTCATCCTCGGCGATCATATATTCCGGAAAATCCTGAGACGTGTACTTTTCTCCTGCGCCCCCCGCATTCGCCGTTTTTACCCCATATACTTAGGGATCTTGGGGGGGCTGGAGGTCAGTGTGTTCTTAGCGTCTTGCATAGTGAACCTTGAGTACTGATGAAACATCAGCTATACAGGATCCAAAAATTTAACCTATTTCTTTGTGTGAATTACGATTACTCCAACAACCGCAGGAGTAAAGGTCTATTCCAGGTCGTTGGGTTCTGCTTTGGTCATCTAAGTAGGGCAAACGATGAATGTAACGGGAACTATTTTGGGCAGAGTCCCTTGTGCCGATGCTTCCGTAAGAGGCCTCTTCTTTCAAGATCGATCTTTCCCGCGTCCACGTTGACCACGCATGTTTCTCAGGGCTGGGCTTCCCCCCACTCCAGCGGGAATTGGTAATCGCCAGGCTACATGCACACGGAAGCGTCCGTATAGGTCTACATAGAATAGTCGCGAGGCCCGTTCCATCGATTGAGGCAATACTTTGCGGCACTCACCCGCTTGACTTCTCATTCGGCTGACTGTCATGGCAGTGGGGCGCACAGCGATGACGAAAATCTAACACTTGTAACATCAAACTTCTTTAGAAGTGACCAAAAGCAGAGCGAGAGCCTGCCCACGAGGTTCCCAATGTTACAGTTCGTGCTGTTGTTGTCCGTCTTTCGAGCCTCCACTCCACAGCAGGCAGGCTACCCCATGCAGGATGCTGGTGAGCGATCGCCAATTAATATATGCGTTCGCCGGCTGCATCGGCAACCCATCCCTACCGCGCCGGTACCCTGCTTCTAGAGTTCTCTATGCCTACATTGCGATTCTAGGATGATTTTGATAGATATATCACATTTCAAGAGCACGCAACCGCGGGCCGTGGGCCTCTTTGAGAGGAGCACCGGCCGTTATTTATTCTTTTTTCTGTAGGAAATGTACGTGCAGGACCGGGTGACGGAGAAAAGAGTGGGCCATCTTTAGAGCCCGAGAGCTCTGTCCGCTGTAGCATTCCGAAGGCGCTTCCTAAGGGCTCGTGGAGTTACTTTGGTATCATTGCCCGATATTTCCCTGAGCTGGGCATTACGTAGTAGTCTGCGAGTGTGGGGGAAGGGTCGTGCGCTTTGATGTCTATACGGGCGCTGCACCTCAGACCCTCCGTGCCTTATTGGGGCGCGCTCTCGTTTTTTCCACCATATCCACGTTTCTATCGTGTTATTCTCTCTTCACGTGAGGAAAACAAACGGATGAAAGGGTTTGGGGTGGAGCCTCGCGCCGACCTGCAGCGCATACCCGTCTGCTTGTTTGCCCTGTCCCAGTGGGGGGCACCAGTCGCCGCCCGCAAGAGGCGTTCCGTTTTTGTGGGAGTTCGAAAATACGCGGAATTATCTACTCGTAACCTCCTAAAGTACAGCATGCTCGGAAACTGCTCAAAAGGGAATGAAAAGAACAAATTCGCGCCGTAAGATCAACTTGCTTACGCCCGGTGTACCCGTTGTGGCGAGTTAAAGAGTCGTCAGTTCCGTCAGCGGCGCCGGCTAATACTACCATTATGTTGTGAAACATGCAGGTACGGAGCACTACAGCAACTGGTCGTTGCGCCATGCTCATCGTTAGCTACGCCCCAGATTCGGGCCTGGAAATTGGGCCGTTGGAATGTAGCCTTCGATGCTATATTGAGCTGGCGCTTACTCATATTATCGTGATCCAATGCTATCGGGTGCCGGGCGTGCACCACCCGGACGGAGAGAGCCTATGGAGAATCGGTGATGATTTTAACGTAGCAGCACAAGAGGTGACAACTCGCGAATTTAGTGGGTGTCGTCGGCGGCAGTTTCTTCTCACGCGCTCGGGAAGATGAAACGTTCACCCACCTGCGGGCGCTGATTGGTGGGGTTACGGGTACGCTTGCTGGTAAAGGAATCGTGTCACATCCATTCATCCCTCCCATCCACCCTGGGTATCTGACGAATGCGGGTGACCAGCGATACGCTGCGCGAGGAGAGAAAGGGTACAAGGGAGGAGTACTTAACTTAGAGAGCGTATGGATAAAGAGCGCATGCTGCCGAGTTGTCTTGCTGTGGTGGAGGATTTGGGTGCTCTGGAGTACACATGTATTATTTACGTACCGTACCCTGTCTGCGAGCGCTAAGGGTGGCCCGGCCCGCAACCACCGCGGAGGGTGAATCGTTCGGCCGGTGTATGGAGTTTCCCTGCGCCATCGCCATCAGGTCAACATTGTTCGGAGCTCGAGCTCGAGCTCTAGATCTAGATCTTGTCTCGGTGGCCTCTGGTTGGTGCTCATGGTGAGCCGTCCGTTCGTCTGTTCCTGTGTGCAAGGCAGCGCCCAACGTGGCTGCATGTCCCGCGCATGCGAATGAAAGTCTCTGGACGTAAGACAGACAGGCGAGTCAAATAAAGCAACTTCGGGCTCATGGGCCTCTCTGCGGTATACGGCCGGGTTGTTCTGTCATCTGGCAATTTATGCAAGCCATTCTGAATCACACAGGGCCAGTCGACCCAGTCGACCCAGTCGACCCAGTCGACCCAGTCGACCCAGTCGACCCAGT
>JAGHQL010000148.1:17563-68364 GCA_020080175.1 Glutinoglossum americanum
TCGACCCAGTCGACCCAGTCGACCCAGTCGACCCAGTCGACCCAGTCGACCCAGTCGACCCAGTTGGCCCAGTTGACCACTCACAGCCGGCTGCCTCGGATTTTTTGTGCGTTGCACCCCAGATCCCAACACAAGCAAAAAACAAAAAAGCTCATGTCCCACCGTTCCACACTCTGCGCGGCCCTGAAGCGATCGGATTGTCAGTCGCCTCCGTTTCATCTTTCTGATACAGCCCCCCTAACATCGCCTTCCTCTCAGGGATCATGGATGGAGGTGCAGGTATTTGACAGGAATAGCGCTGTACTAAGTAAGGATATCCTCCAGGACGTCTGGGATTACCCTATCCAACCTTCTCGTGCCCCGATCGACTTCAACCGCCGACTGTTGGGCCAGTAATCATCATCGCCGCAATTTGACCTGGTCGCCATCATCCCAAACCCCAGCTACCTCCCCTGCTCATACCACCCGGTCCTAAGCGACCACGACGCCTACGGAAATAAAAAAGAACCGGCAAAATTAGGCCAATGCAACGGGTTCAACCTCTTCCATCATCTTATGGTCACTAGAAGTTGCTTTTTCTGCACCGTCCATTCGCTGTATCCGAGCGCGGGCTGGACTTTCAAGGTTGGGATTCGCACGCTTCATCCGGCCCAAGTTTTTGCCAAAAGTACTTACCGATTTCTTCTCACCCCCCCTGGCGAGGGCGCCTGTTTCTTACTCCCTCTACCGCCAGCACTGCCAACTAATTTCTCAAACGTATCCTTCTTAACCCCCGTACGCCTCCGTCTCCCCAATTTTGAATCCATTTGTTCGCCGCAAGTCCCCCCCTTCAAACCTCCCATCTAACCTTCATTCATCTCTTCAAAGCCCGCGCTGTTATCACAGCGAAACGGGTCTTATTTCCTTGTTATTTTTTCTTGCGAGTTGGAATTCACGAGATCACGGGCCGGCCTGCATACTCTCTTCGGAAACCGCTTCAGCTTCAGCATTAAGCATATCGCAGCCGGAGGCAGGCACCTCCAAACCCTTTCGTTACTTCAGAGTGCCCTCACCATCGCTCAATATACCATCCTCCTACCCTCTAATTACTATTAACGTTCCCGTGGCCAAGCCTCAAACCTCTTACCTCCGCAGCCCATCTCGTACGGCATCGCCCATTACGACGGCAATTTCGCATCCGGGTTTCGCCCTTTCATCAACTGCCACCGTCGGCTGAGGAATTGCGACGGTTCGTGTTCGCGACGACGATCGCGCGATGGCGCATATGATGTATCCTCAACATCATGCAGCAGCAATGGCTCCGCCACAGAAGCCAGAAACCTTCATGCTTTCGAATGAAGCTCAACAAAGCCTTCCTCAAGATGCCCAGGTAGCGCTCCAACAAGTTGATAACTGTAAGTTTTTCTGGTCGCCTCTCGTCCCATCGAACGACATCTACCCTGTTCTTGTTGCACGCTGCTGATGCGATTATACAGTAAAATATTTTCTCATTTCCGCGCCCGTGGACTGGACTCCTGACCAGTACATTCGGCGGTTCTTATTACCTACTGGCGAATATGTGTCTTGTGTACTCTGGTATGTTTGACTCGCAAACATTCACGATGTTGCGCAATTCCGACCGGGGCTGATTGTCGTTTAGGAATAATCTCTTCCACATTTCTGGTACAGATATCGTTCGATGTCTTTCATTTCGCTTTCAGGCGTTCGGGCGGCCGGTCAAGAATTCAAAAAAGTTCGAAGAAGGGATTTTTTCTGACCTGCGAAATCTAAAGTCCGGTACAGATGCATCGCTAGAAGAGCCAAAGAGTGCATTCCTTGATTTCCTTTACAAGAACAATTGCATTCGAACCCAGAAGAAGCAAAAGGTCTTTTACTGGTACAGCGTGCCTCATGACCGACTATTCCTGGACGCGTTGGAGCGCGATCTAAAGAGAGAAAAGATGGGGCAAGAAGCTACGACCGTGGCGGTCAATGAGCCAGCTTTATCATTCGAGTTTGACTCATCGCAATCGCTATTTGAACAACTCACCAAGGCTCAACAAGCAAACTCTTCTTCCTTTTCTGCTCATGCCAGCACCTACTCCACCTCGACATCGCCCGTCATGCGAGGACTTGACTCCATGCCGCCCCCGCAGATGATTCCAAACACCATGTCTGTGGTTCCTGATGACATCAATCAGATGGCAGTCTATAATCAGATGGCAATGCCAGGGTCAATGGGACCGTCGGCGGTAAAGCGCGAACAGGAATATGTCGGACAGATTCAATACGACCGCAACGGCATCCCGCTTACCCGAGCACATCAACGACATGCTTCGATGCCAACGTACATGGAATATTCGCCTGCGCCATCGTTTACTTCATCACACTATGGGGAAGAATATAGCAACCGTGGCATATCATACGAGCCAATCACTCCTCCACAGCAATCTGTGCACCTTGGCCCAGAGCCTGCCTACATTGCAAACGAGGATACCGGACTCTACACTGCTATCCCCGATGTTCACAGCGTCGGTGGCCTTACTGGCATGATGCAATTACCGGCTCCAAACCTCGCCGGGCCCCAGTTTTCGACCGCTCCCCGAACGTACGGAGCAAACGGTGTCTATTCCGTGATTGAAGGCTCGCCAACATACAAGCAAAGGAGACGTCGCTCTTCGATCCCGCCGGGTATTAGCGCTATTGCTGCAGCCACCTCCGGTGCCCCGCAAGCGCGTACGCATCGTCCAAGTGAATTACGGCGATCCATGTCTAGTTCCGTGGCGCCTGTGAATGAGAATGAGGAGGACGCAAACAACTCTTCTCCCCCTAGCCTTACGGCTGCTTATGCTATGCAGATGGACCGACATAAGGAACTTATGGAGCATCTCTCTCGGCAGGGTACCCCTCTCTCCAATCTAGAAGGGAGTTCCGATCAAAACTCGCTATCCCTGATCCAATCCCAGGACGAGCTTAACAATCTCTCGAATGGGGACGGGTCGGTGCCGGAGAGCCCCGAAAAACGTCCCATGCATGGTGTGGTACGGAGAGCAAGGAGTGCCACTGCATCGGAGATCGGCCCTTACCCGCAAAAATCTCATTCGTGTCCGATTCCCACATGCGGGCGGCTATTTAAGAGATTAGAGCACCTCAAACGGTAAATCGCCTCTTTCGCTCCCCCTAATCTCCGTAAGCGCTGACAGGCATTTCAGTCATGTGCGCACGCACACGCAAGAGAGACCATACATCTGCCCTCACTGCAACAAAGCTTTCTCTCGATCCGACAACTTGGCACAGTAAGATACCATTGAAAGCTAACGCCAAGAAATAAGTTGCTAACATCTGTATTTTAGACATCGTCGCATTCATGAGAAAGATTGTTCCTCATCGGATCAATACGGCAACTATAGCGAAGAGGACTTTGAGAACGAGGACGACCAGCTTGGATCGCTAGAAGAGTCTTCTAACCGTTCAGATAATGGTTACATGTCCACAATGTCGAATATATCCTCTATGCCAACCTCCACGATCGGCATGTCCGGAACAGGCATGGCTGCGCCTAACCAGCTAATCAACGCTCATCAAATGCTACAGCAGGCAATATGAGTCGAACAATAACCACGAGAACTGCTTGCATCGAATAGTAGCGTCTTCTACTGTTTTGCCATATCTTCCTATGCCTTAGATCCTTGTTTGATTCTAGGCGCAAATGGCGTGTGTATATCCCCGCAGTTTTCAGAGATTCTTTCCCCTCCAGAGTGGCGTCGCTTGTTATATTTCAGCCGTGCTCCTACACTTGTCGCCCCTGTCGTGACCTTGACAGTGCCTGTCTCAAAATTTCTTTTTTATACGCCTTGCTACAAACTCACTTTTTTTTCTGGGCAATGGCATTTTCATTATCCTGTTATAGATCTGGCGGTATTAAAAGCCGGGTTTAGCCAGCACCCCCGCTTTTTGGTTCCTGCGATTTTCATTTTTTCCATTTCCTTTGGTTTATCTTTTAGGGAGCAGCGTAACATCTTTGCTGATGACGAGACGAGTCTCTTTATCTGCGGAACTTGTCCCGCGTAGAAGCTGCTTCGGCGGGTTTTCCGTATAAAAAGCAGCAGCATTTTATCAGTCCTAGGGTATTTGCCGCTGGCTCGGGCGGGTGGCTTGATTCGCGGGATGGCTGGACTGACGATGGGGGAATATTATCTTGCTTATCATTGTAACTCCGAGTTGTAAATTCTATATCGCATTTGTCAAACCTGACCAATTCCTTTTCTTTTTCTTTTTTCATTGGGCTGCTTTTTGAAAACTTGTGAGGTAGTGTGCGTTTGTGCGATGGCAAGCTTGATGCATGTGTGATTATCATTTGAATGTAACGAAAAATCTGGACAACCAACGAAACCATCGTCCCTCTCACGTGATATGTAATGATGAGTACTCGACTGTGCCCCCAAGAGCTCCAAACGTCAAACCACCACGTCTCACCTTTTTTTTTTTCTACACACCTACCTAGCTATCGAAGTTCAACTTTGCAACTTTCCAAGAAAACCCTCTCACCTACAACCCCCAAACAGCTTCCACAACCATGAAGCCAGTCGTCTCCGCGCTGAACGCATGGACTTGGTACGGCCGCCACCCTTGACCTCCCGCCCGGGCACACTGGGTGGGAGAGATCGAACGAGAAGCTAACGCACGCGATGCGGGCCGCAGCGTCATAGTGTCCATATTCGCGATCGTGATCCTGTCGACCATCGGGGCGCTGTTCAAGGTTCGTGGCCCTCCCGTGTCGTTCTGCCGGATCTGGCTTCTCGAAGCTGGAAGGGTTTCCGGAGACTGGGCTATATATGTATTGGGGTTGGGGGGGGATTCCAGGGGACTTGTGGATGGGATGCTAATGGAGGTGCGTGTGGGTATAGAGTAATCACCATACGATGATGGGGTCGACCGAGGACCCGAAGGATGGAAAGACCGTGGCTGGGATGGTGTTTTCGGCTGTGGTGGTTTACGCGGTATGTCTCGTGCATGCGTACAAGCTCCATTCATGGTAGGTTTTCTTTTGAGGTCGATGGCTAACGATATGTCGTCGTGTGTTTTTAGGTCTTTCTCGTTTTCTGTGGGCTTCAGGCGTGGCTGAATGCGAGGCAGAGCCGGAGGGGGGCTATTACCCTGAATTGAGCCCGATGGAGAGGGGGTGCCGTTCCTTTTTCAACCGGGGTGATTGTATATGTTGGAGAGATCTATTTTTGGGGATGGTGCTCATTCTTCGGTCGGCGTTGGAGTGGATACTTTAGGCTGCTGATATAGTCGAAGTTGACACTCGGTATTAAAATCATATTTAGGGTTTTTTCCACTATCACTATTACCCTAGACTACTGAAGGCGGTTGATGGGGCTCGTTCTGAGCTTTATCTATCTATCGGATGGGTTTCCGGGATTGTGATGCCTCAGAGACCCAAACCTATTCCACTTTTACTGACTCCTTCGCTTTAGATACTCCCCCCCCCCGGATTGACACCCGCTGACACCCAACGCCGAATAACAACAATGCGATCCAAAAACAACTCAATCATCATCTTCATCACCCGTAACAGGCTCAAGAATCTTGCTCATATATGGCCCATCCAAATGATACCCGAGCTTAGCGTAATAACTCCTAACACCCACCCCAGAAATGACACTGATCTTCTGACTTCCGTGCTCCTCCCTCGCGATCCGTTCTGCCTCCTCCATTAATAGCGTTCCATATCCCTGGTGCTGGAACTTCCTAGGATCTCGGACGTGGACAGGCACTGCAGATCCGTAGACATGTAGCTCGCGTACCAGACTTGAGGGCTGAGATATCAGTTCGGGCCTAAAGGTGTGAGTGCTGCTGCATTTACGTAGTCGTAGTAGGGCAATTAGGATATCCTGTTCCGGGTCCTCGTACGCAAGGAATGTCTCCCAGCCGCCGTTGGCTGAATAGTCACGACGCACCAGCTCAACCTGATTGGGACGAATCTTATTCTTCACCTCATTGATACCGACTTCACGCGTCCTCACGTCGCGGCATGTCGTACCGAAATCCTTCATACGGCTAAGCGCTAGCTCGCGAAGATTTCCATTCTCAACTCCTGATGTCACAAGTGGCATAGGGATGTCGCGCTGGACTCGGTATATACGGGTCCATGGGGGTACGAGAGCTAAGATGCGAGCGACCAGATCGATGAGAGCATTAGGAGTATAGTTTTTGTACCGTCCGGTGCGCCACAATTCATATAGACCTGTGCCTCGGATCACTAGAGTCGGGTAGATTTTCAAGCCGTCTGTGCGGAAGGCTGGATTTTCGAAGTACTCACGGAATTGATCAAGGTCTCGCTCCATGCCGACATTAGGCAGATCTGGCATCATGTGGCTTACGACTTTGAAGCCAGCATCTTTCGCCAGCCTAAAGGTCTCCGCAACGGCGGCAACGGTGTGTCCTCGGTTGGTATCGCGCGCAACATCTTCATACAGAGACTGTACCCCAACCTCCAATCGGGTACAGCCATACCGTAGCATGCTGCTAAGGTGAGTGTCGAGGCAATAGTCTGGGCGTGTTTCAATTGTGATTCCAACGCACTTGATTGTGCTCATTTCCCCTGCCTCAACAGCCTCATCGACACTCTCTCCCTGGTAGCCACTGAGAGCGTTGTGGAGCTGCGCAATAAAATTTTCTCGGTAGCTTTCTGGTAGAGACATGAAAGTCCCTCCCATAATAATGTATTCAACCTTGTCAACGCTGTGCCCGAGTGATTTGATCTGATCGACTCGACCACGAGCTTGCTCGTATGGATCATAGCGGGCACGAATGGCGCGCATGGACGTTGGTTCATAGCCAGTGTATGACTGAGTAGAATACTCGAAGTCGGAGTCAGGGCCCCCGGGACAATAGACACATATGTTACCGGTGTAAGAGATATGGGGACAACGGTGGGGCTTGCACATCACGGCTACAACGGCTATGCCAGATGATGTCCCTATTCACCAGACTCAATTAGTATGGGGTGCATATATCTTAAGGAATCCAGGGTCGGACTCACGGATGGGCTTTGCAATAAGCCTAGGAAGTATATATTTCTTGTAGTGTTCAGGTATGGCAGCAATAATTGCTGTCAGTGGTGGCATACTCGTTAATCTATGCCGTTTAGATATTTGAGTGCGTAGTGTATTTAGATTCGTATCTTTCTTCGGCTTAGAGCTGTCACTCTGTGCCTCGTGGTCCTGTATAAGAGCACTTGCGATGTCTGAACAGGCGCGCAAGAAACGCTCATTTTCTGGTGGTAGGTTCAAATTCTTTTTGTGTCTTTCCTTTATCGAGACAGGCGTAGTCATGACTTGAGTAGCCATAATGACGGTCAACCTTGCCCCTTTTAAGGAAGAAGAGATATCTTAATAGAGTCGTTGAAGTGCAAGTTTAGGGTGAGTAAAAAGTTTAGATTTTGTGGTTCTTGGAAAAATAGTTCGGCAAAATCCGTGAGCAAAAGACACCAAAAGAGGGCATTTCAACGCAGCTTTTGTTTCTGTCTCGTTTGTCGCTCGAACAATCAACACACCCACCCTTTTAGTCTTGACCAGTTCTCAATTGATCGTGCTAAGATGCAGGCGGTTAGACGCTGTACTTCTTCTGCGTTGCAGACAGCAACCCGTAGGCAAGGATACGCAAGCTCAAGTGGTGCTTACGCCGCAACTGTAGACAATCTACGGATCAATAAGGATACGAAGGTTATTTTTCAGGGCTTTACCGGAAAGCAAGGAACGTAAGTTAGGTTATTCGACCTATATTAGGCGTAGGAGGCTGAGACTAACGACTCAACTACAGGTTCCACGCTGCTCAAGCAATTGAGTATGGTACGCAGGCGCGAAATAACCTTGAGCCTACACTGTTGAGATGGCGTTTCTGACTGTCCTCTAGGCACGAAGGTCGTTGGCGGTATAAATCCAAAGAAGGCGGGGCAGATACACTTGGATAGACCAGTATTCGCAAAAGTGAGCGACGCCATGAGGGAAACTGGTGCTACGGCTTCTGCTATTTTTATCCCGTAAGGGACCCAGCTATGCAGACAAGATTTCCGGGATCTACGGATGTGCTGATGTGACAGATAGGCCACCGCTGGCAGCAGCAGGCATTGAGGAGGCAATCGAGGCCGAAATGCCTCTAGTAGTGTGGTACGTATTGACCAGGTCATATAGGTTAGCACTGAGTAGAAGAATGCAGCATCACGGAAGGAATCCCACAGCATGGTGAGCATTACCCCTGCCCTTTGGGAAGTCTGACAGTGCTAACTTATTGTTAGATATGGTACGGATTACCGATATGCTCAAGACCCAAGGAAAGACACGATTAGTTGGCCCTAACTGCCCTGGGATCATTGCTCCGGTATTGCTTTCTCACTAGCACGTGGATATACAAGGCTCACAATTTGCTATAGGGCCAGTGCAAAATTGGCATCATGCCTGGTTTTATCCACAAACGAGGCCGTATTGGCATTGTCTCCCGATCTGGAACACTTACATATGAGGCGGTGAATCAGACAACAGAAGCTGGTCTTGGCCAGTCTCTAGTTGTTGGGATCGGCGGTGATCCATTCTCTGGAACTAACTTTATTGACTGTTTGAAGGTATTCTTGAAAGACGAGGAGACGGACGGTATCATCATGATTGGTGAGATTGGTGGTTCGGCGGAAGAGGATGCGGCCGAGTTTTTGAAGCAGTATAACACAACGAATAAACCGACAGTTAGTTTCATTGCGGGTATCTCAGCGCCTCCAGGTCGACGAATGGGCCATGCTGGTAGGTTTTATCTTGTAACCGGATTATTTTGGGCATGTGCTGATAAGTTATCAGGAGCTATCGTGGCTGGTGGAAAGGGAGGTGCTGACTCAAAAATTGCCGCATTGGAAGCCGCAGGCGTGGTTGTTGAACGAAGTCCTGCAGCTTTAGGGAAGACTCTGCACGCTGAGTTTGTGAAGCGCGATTTGATCTAAACTTACAGGTCTTTTTTCTGTGGTAGTCGAGTATTAGTTGCGAACCGCTCGATGAAAATACATGTATATGTAAATGATCTGGCCATTATATTTGTTCTGATGATGCTTTTCCTTGTCTGTTATTCTTCAAGTGTATAACCTGCCATGTATCTGAAAAGTATAATTGTATGCCTTGTGCTGTCGACATTGCAAACTATTGACCTCTCAAGTTCTGCCAATGTTGTTTGCCAAGCGCACAGCTTATCCAGTACCCGGTAGCTAGCTCCACTTCACAACAACAGTATTATTTCCTCCAATACAGAGCGGCCTCCGACCCTAACACTTGCTCACCATGCTCTCAGGCATCCTTATCTTCAATCAAAAAGGGGAGAATCTCATATTCCGCTCCTTCCGCAATGACTGTCGCCCGCGTCTAGCAGATGTGTTTCGCATCCAAGTGATCTCAAATGCGCAAGTGCGCTCACCCATACTGACACTCGGCTCCACGACCTTCAGCCATGTCAAGCATGAAAATATATACCTTGTGGCGGTAACGAAGAGTAACGCCAATGCAGCGCTGGTGTTTGAGTTCCTGTACCGTTTGGTGGGGCTTGGTAAGGGGTACTTTGGGAAGTTTGATGAGGAAGCCGTTAAGAATAATTTTGTGCTGGTTTATGAGTTGTTGGATGGTGAGTTTAGAAACTCTTACTAAAATGCAGTTCGGAGAACATGGCTCTTTGGATATGGTTCAATAGCTAATGTCAAGTGTGTCAGAGATCGTTGATTTCGGATACCCGCAGAACACGGAGACTGACACACTAAAGATGTACATCACGACTGAAGGCGTCAAGTCAGAGCGGACTATGGTACACTACTGCGCTTCAACTATACACTAACATGAGAAGCTGACATCACATAGGAGGATTCGTCTAAGATAACAATGCAAGCCACAGGAGCATTGTCCTGGAGGCGCTCCGACATCAAATACCGGAAGAATGAAGCTTTTGTCGACGTGATCGAAGATGTTAACCTCCTGATGTCCGCGACGGGTACTGTCCTTCGTGCCGACGTTAACGGCCAGATAGTTATGCGGGCTTATCTCAGCGGAACTCCTGAATGCAAGTTCGGTCTCAATGACCGTTTGCTACTGGATGGTGATAGCCTATCAACGACATCGGGCAACCGCGCTGGGACGAAAGCCACGAGAGCTGCGGCGGGTAGTGTAACACTCGAGGACTGTCAATTCCACCAGTGCGTAAAATTAGGCAAATTCGACACTGACCGCATCATCTCGTTCGTGCCTCCCGACGGCGAGTTCGAACTTATGCGGTACCGGGCCACTGAAAACGTTAATCTCCCATTCAAGGTCCATGCGATCGTCAACGAAGTTGGCAGAACAAAGGTTGATTATAGCATCGCGATTAAAGCAAACTACAACAGCAAGCTCTTCGCCACCAACGTTGTCGTGCGCGTTCCTACGCCCCTAAACACAGCACGCATCACCGAACGCACAACACAAGGCAAAGCAAAATACGAACCCGAGCACAACAACATTGTGTGGAAGATCCCCCGTTTCACAGGCCAGAGCGAATTTGTACTATCAGCAGAAGCAACGTTGACCTCAATGACGAATCAGAAGGCATGGAGTCGGCCGCCGTTGAGCTTAAGCTTTTCTTTGTTGATGTTTACGAGCTCTGGGTTGTTGGTTAGATACTTGAAGGTCTTCGAAAAGAGTAATTACAGCAGCGTGAAGTGGGTTCGGTATATGACAAGGGCGGGAAGTTACGAGATACGGTACTAGCTTCCTCCAGTAAATAGGCTTCACTACGTCTCTCATTTTGCAAATTGGCTGATTTTTTGTCTTATAGGTTCTGAATTATACTACAATTCCCCCTACTGCATTCTTGGAGCATGGATGCGGTATTGTCCCTTGACAGCCTATGCATACACAAGGAGTTCCCGGTTGCATTTAATTGGAGTAGATTTTGAGGAGAGAAATTGATATTTCTGATGGGGTCAGATGCATCTCAAGCGTCGTTCTTCAAGATACCCCCTTCTTGTAAATATTTTGGTGGGATATTTCTTATCTCCGGGTTTATGAATCTTATGCCAATTTATTTAATGATTAGTGAAGTTCGAGAGCTATAATCTACCATAGTTATACTCCTATAAGCTGACCAGTTGGTAAGTCTGTGGCCACCGGTCTTTCATTTTCCGAAATACGCCCTCGTTTGTTTTTAAACTACTCCAGTCAAGCCCGCTTTCTAACAGCGGTCTTTTCAGTGTTGCATCGCAAAATTTGTCGATACATACCCAAATTGAAGCACTCGAGTTTCTACTTCGACATCAATGGATGTCCCGATTCACCTAAGAAGCATTTCTAAAACTGAGCATTTAATTCCTTGCTTTTCGGGGCAAAATCAAAACCCACCACCGTGTCTTTCAAACTTTCTCCTACTTAAGTTCGTACCTGTCTTTTAATTTTAAAACCCTAGGCAACTTTGGTAGTTAGACCCGTACCTTGCCCGACACCCTACACAGCTGTCTCTAATCTCACCCCCTTTCAAGCCACACGTGCGATTGATTGTTGTTATTCCTCAGCGCTCGCAGCGCGGCCTTCAGTTTCTTTTGCTTGGCCGCATTGCCTCCTATTCCATATCTGGGAACTTCGCCTTTCAAGCCCACTTCACCTTCCTCACCAAGCCATCAGCTGTCCCTAGATCACTGCTTTCACTCTCCTTGGAAGCCGAAGCTATATTCAACGTACCTAGCTTTCTTTAGTCCTAATACTTTAAGAGTGAGCGCCCAATCTGTTAGAGGTCCGTATTTACATCTTCTACTTTAGAGCCGCACATTGCTTTGTTGGCTCTCAGGGTCAACTTCAAACTTCCTGAGGTTTGCGCTTTCTTCCTATTCTAAGCCTATGACCCACTCCTCCTAGCAGAGCATTCAACTAGCTTGTTACCTTACGGGCTTTCTTCCAGGTTACTAACCACGCTCACCTTAGGGTCAGCCATACTTAGCACCTAGCTCCAGTTTCCGACCTTTAAGGGTGATCACCAAACCCCTACTTGGGCTGAGATCCCCACCAATCATTTATTATTCTGTCAATTCGGTCTACCTTAGGCTACTTCTATCTCAGAACTACGCTAAGCTTCTACGACTAACCTGTCTTCTCTCCCTATCAACCGCCTTACCCCTAATACTTAAAACATAACCGAAAAGACTGCTTACTTCCACCATGAAGAGGTCCGGCGACCCGGTTGACTCCTTCCCTACGGGCAAGAAGACACGATCCAGGAAAATAGACGAATTTCCAGTATTCTCCAAAGGTACTGTTGAGATCAAGCTATCCGAAGATCCGGCGTACCAGTACCAGCTTCATAGAGCTGTCCTAGACAGGAGCTCTATTTGGTTCTTGGAATCGATAGGTCAGCCATTTGTCGAGTCTGGCCCAACTCCAAAGTCTGGACGGATCCTCTACCGTTACATTCTCCTCGCTCTCAAGGATACCGACGAGCCGCTATTGACACGAGTCGTAAGTTTTGCAGCCACCTTACAAGTCGATCCTATGGAAATAACATATAAGAAACCCGATTTAGAGCTTGGCTGCTTCTCCCGCTCTCAAGCCGACCAACGCCGAAAACCACATCGCCGTGATTAAGCCAGACCCGGGGGTTTTTCCAGAGGCCATTATCAGCGGTGAAGTGACAAACACCTCTAGCAACGCCGATACCGCATTAAGCAAGACTAAACGAGAGCGGTCCTCGAGCTCTGTTATCCTCATCGATTCCATTGAGCCTACTGGGACACCCTTACGCAGCGCGGTTAAGCGCAATGCCGTGGAACTAGAAACTGAGACATTTGATAGAGCAAAGAAGGCATATCAGTGCCGCTTGGAAGCGTACAACAATCTCTTCCTTACGTTTTACAACATCGCCCCTCAGATTGCCACTTCGGATATCTCTCGGGCTCTCACACAGTGCGATGCCCTCGTTAGACTTGCGGAGCTTTACGACTGCCTTAACATTGTGCGCCCATACCTTAGCAATGTCCTCCTCCAGTACCGTGGGGACCTTTACAAGGCTATCGCTAAAGATCCCCCCCGCTGGCTCCTCATCTCCATTCCAATCCAGTCAGGCCCTATCTTCGCCGAGGCCGCAATTCACTGCATCGGATGTTGGCCGGAGTGGCCATGGACAACACACTGGGGCTGCCTAACCCACAATGTCCTAGTCCTCATCAGAGACAAAGCTTCTGACCTCCGCCGCAGCCGCGCCGAAACCGAGAGTAACCTCTTTGTCAACACTATCCGTGTTGAGGGCCGAGGCTGCAGCCTAGCTGGGAAAACCCCCCGCTATGATACCTGGATGGTGGTATCCGTCTTCCGTGCCTGGCTCGCCAGCGTCATCCAAAGCAACCGCGAAAACAACAGGGAGCATCTCCCCTCTTACTTCCGTAAGATGCGAAAAGCCGGAGAAGCATACCTGCCCTTGGAGACTGTCGAGACCATGCTGAAGCCGTACTCCGGTCCTAACTGGGGACAATGGGACGAGATTATGGAGGACCTAAAATTGGTTAAGGAGTTTGCTGAGGCGGAGGTTTGTAGGATCACGAAGAACAATCTTATGCTGGATGTGGAGGAGGCGAAGGTGCAATATTTGACTTGTGCTAATATTGAACCTGATGAGTATCCGTGGGTAGAGCAGGCAGCCCCCGAAACCGGGATCTAGTCTCACTCTCCAGTACCCGCTCACCTCCTAGGATAACTGACGGTACAGTACAGATATCAGGGCAATGGGATCTCAATTTCAGCTTTGTGTACCCACGCTTGTTATCCCACCACAGTTTACCCCTACATGCCTCGGGATCTTTTGCTCACCCAAATTCGAACACTACACATCCATCTAGTGCATGTTCTGTTTATTTTGCGGCGATGGGATGCTATAGTGTCAATGATAGCGAAAAAAATCTCGAATGCTTTGGGCGGGAATCCCAGGTAGGATAGATAGCTTTCTATTCTTGAGCTATTCACCATCCGACCCTTCTGTAGACAGGCATTATAAAATCCACTCGGGATTCTCTATATCGAAGTGTCGACAAGTTGACACTCCTTTCCTTTCCCAATGAGCTCATCAACGAATCTATACGAATGAAAACTCCCATACAGATTCTAATCCTTCTTTGCACTTTTACATAACCAGACACTGTCTATCAGGTATCTCCCCTTTAGACTTCTCCTTGTCCTTGCCCTTGCTACGATCCTTACGTTTCTTTGATTTCTTTTCCTTGACCTGCAAAGCATCGACTGAGTTCTCGTTCGCAAGAGGAACTTGAACTTCCTTCGTTGTAGTCACGATGGTGTCCTCTTTCACCATGTTTATGAGGATGGGAGAAGTGCTACAGGTTGTCTAAATTAGAAAGTGTTAGCATCAAGTTCTTTATCTCCGTGCGTGCTCCTAAATGGGAAGGGAAGAAGTGGACTGAATGGTAACACACCACTTCAGAATCCACCTGGCCATCTCCGCTTGCCAAACTATTCACCGGCTGTACGACCGTAAGGGTGTTTTCGACCAAGGAGGAGAGTTCACTATCCTCAACTTCGAACAAAGGCGCCATCAAGGAACTCCCAGTTGACCCAGAGTCATACAATGGCGGCAACTCCTCATCGATGGGTTGGATTTGATAGAAAAGGAGGTATGGCATCTCTTTGTCTAGAGCTTCTTTGATATTGACAGGCCTAACCCGTTCAGCGGCGTCCATATCATCGAATTTTAGCCACATATCATTCGCTCCGTCGCCATCTCGAATGTCCTGAGAATTTGGTTCTTCGTTAGTCTTTTGGCCATTTGTAGATGAGTCCCCTCTAGCTAGCGTGATGTAGTGGCCTCCATTCAATGAAGTCCCGCGGTGACAAACCACGGACTGCAGTACAAGCTTGAAATTTCCCAGCGGCCCATCGTTCTCTGGCTTCTCATCCTGTATGAAATGTGGAAATCTGATTTCGAGGGGAATATCAATCCGAGTATTGATCCGAGTCAGCTTGCCGTCGGCATCCACACCATACCGTTTTAGACAGATGCCTAGTATCGGGCGTTTTAAAGCGAAATGATCTGCAACTTGGGCATCGCTGGTAGGTCCATTGGCTGTGTTATACCAAGCTGTGGCATTTATAATCAGCATCCGATCACGTCCCTGCGGAAGGGGGAAACATACGAAGCAGCCTAAAAAATTGCCACGCTGGCATATCAACCTGTTTCCTAATCGAGCTCTTGCGTGTCCTTCCCTGTGGCAAGCCTGTTCCGTTGTCACCAGGTGCCTCACCCTCCTCAACTACGACTTCTCTTATGATACTCTGTGCGCGATTACGAGAAGTTGTAGGCGGCTGAGATGGAGCCGACTGAGTGCCGGTTTCCGACACCACGGAATCGATTTCATCGGTAGTGGTAGGACCCACAGGAGATGGCTCTTCCGATATCGTAGCTGTGGTGGCGCTTGTTGCGAGCCGGCGTGGAGTTAGCGGCAATGGCGAAGGCGAATATAGAGGTAAGGGAGAAGGCGGATACTGTGACATGGGGGACGAGTTGTAGGCGTCTGATGTTATCCCTGAGAATTCAATATATGAAAAGGTTGCTTTCTCCGGATCCTTTGTGTCCCTACGCTGTAGATAGCGCTTGATTTCTATCTGATTGTTGAAATAGTTCTCCAAGGGGATCTCCAAAGGGATAGGCAGGCCATTCCCCGGATCGTTGGGAACCGCAACTTCCAATAGCTGCTCATTCACAAATTTATGGTCTGCAGTGTCCTCTTCTTTACCGGTGTGGTAGATATCGACTTTGAAGGTTAATTGAGGCAGACCTAGCTTCCCGCTAATGAACGTAAAAGCTTCGGAGGTGTCTTGCTGCCTCAGCTTCCCAGCTTCTTTCCACCCACAATCAGAGAGGGAGCTTTGTAGTTTCTGAGTCTGATGGTTGCATCCTATAAGTAAGAACTCAAAGGAGCAGGTGTAGAGGAAAACTCACAATGTCCTCAGTAATTAGCATCCCCGACCGTAGCATGTTAACCCAGACCCTAAGCAAAATGGACAGAGTCCTCCTAGGTTCATCATCAATCTGATTATACAACATTGCATCGAACGTGTCCAGCTTGGCGAACATTGCAAAAAGAAGAGCATCTATGTAACAAGTGACCCCAGCCCTATTTTCAGCGCCGACAAACTTGGTAGTGGGTCTAGCCTCTCTGATGACCCCGTCCACTGCGTCTTCGTATACTAGAAGAAGCTTCACTGCTTTTTCTATGTCACCATTTGCATATCTTCCGTTGAGTGCTTGCTCTATCTGGGTGTCGCTGGCGCCCGCGGCGCCCAATTCGGAGAGGCGCTGTACGATGGATTGAATCTGAGTAATATCAGTAAAGCTGTCGCAAGCTTGGGTATGGCCTGGTTGCAGAGGCTCGTACTTTCCGTTCATCTTCCAATCCTTTCTTCTTTTTTTTATCAAAACTGAAGAACCAGCTTTTGCGCCAATCGCTGGAGCCTTTCTCTCGTCTGGTTAGGAAACGCTTGAAGGCACCCACGCTCTTAGTCTCGCTTTCGATCTTGGTATTGCTATCGGCCTTGGTGTTGCCCTCGGCCCTCGTATCGCCTTCGGCCATGGCCTTGCTTCCGCTCATTGTGGGCAGAATGACGAAGTATGAATAGAAAGAAGCTGTGGGTATAGGGAGTGAGAGGCTCAGTCACTGCATTTCAACCGCAGACAGTGTGGTAGGTTGAAATGGTGGGCTCCCTAAAGCGCACTGCTGCCGAGCCTTCTATGACGCAGGCAGCAGGAACGATGTTGGGAATTGCGCGGAATTGTGAACATCCGTGTTGTGCATATGCGCAGAGAGTCACATTAATATCGTGCGACATCTGGATGTCGTTGGGAGATGAATGAGCAGGATCTATTTGTTTACGATTTGCCCTGCTCTATATATACGTACACAAGTGGTGATCTGCTGCAAGTATCAGATAAGGTTAAACGGGTTCCTCAACGCTGCTTTAACGTTCCGAATATATTTTTGCATGCGGCTCTGCAAGCCATCCATTACCAAGTATCACAGGATTTACTGCTTCACCTTTCGTACTAATGGCGTTGCGAGAGCTCCCTCGGAGAGTTGGACCAACCCTAGCGAATGATGCACGTCTAATTGCTAGACCACTGGGCACCACCCAATATCGGAATGCATCCAGCCAGACCCGCACGACTCCTGAGGTCTTCGAAGACCTCGAGCGGTCCTCGCTAGCATCCCCAGGCCCATCCGAAGATATCGTTAAGTCTTTTGACCCAGTAGGAAGGAGTAGGCAAAGGCAGGGGAAACTGCCTCCTAGTCGGTATGTAGACGAATTTATAGTTGCCCGTTATGAGGGTACCGAGTTTATCTTTATTTCGATATTGACGACTCAATTGCCCCTTCTCATATGCCTTACGCAAGCTACTACTCTCTGCTCACTAATTTCTCAATTCTAGCTATCAATTCCGTCCTCCAAAATACTACCGTGGTCCCCTCCATCCCCACCAACCACCCCCCCAATCGTCCCCCGAGTCCCGCCTCTTCGTCCCAGGCCCCTTCTCCCTCCCCCGTCTCGAACAACATTACCACAACACCATCGCCCCCGACCTCCTCACCCTAGCCTACTCACATCTTCCTCCAGGCTTCGTTCCTCCCCCTAAAGCCCCCCGGCTCCGGACCTGGGACGACAGTTCGCCCTACCACAAGAACCGACCTGCCCGCGGCCCGCGTGGCGGCGATGTTCTCCGTCTCCTAAAACGCCCCACCAACTTCCACAATATCACCAAGCTTGAAAAGGTCACCATCCACACCATGGTAAAAGGCGCTATGGAAGACAGCGCACACTTGCACGTCGCAGGCATGGTCGTTCAGGCTATCACAAGCATACGCGCCACATCATGCAAAGCTAAAGAGAGTGTAGCGGGCTTCGGCCTCCGCGGGGGAAAATACACCAGCGTGAAAGCAGAGATAGTCGGGGAGTCAATGTACCATTTCCTCAGCCGCCTAGTGGATGTCGTGTTACCGAGGATTAAAGACTGGAAAGGCGCAAAGGGAAGCAGCGGTGACAGCAGCGGCAACATCTCGTTTGGGTTGACGCCCGAGGCCGTGGGCTTATTTCCGGAAGTGGAGGTTAATTATGACATGTCTGTAGCTCCCAGATCGAGGATTAAGCAAACCTGCTGATTGTGGTTTTATAACGGCAGGTATCCACCAAAGATGATACCGGGTTGCCACATTACAGTGCATACGTCTGCCACTAATGATGGCGATGCGCGACTTTTGCTCAACGCAATCGGCATTCCATTTTTCGGCAAGCAAGTTAACTAGTTTCTACAAAGCCCGAAACGCTTAAAGTCCTCCACTCGCCCCAATTAATCGTATCAAGAAATCAAGAAAGGGTGGAGAAATGTGCTGATATGAATCTAACCAAAGGACTGTCAAAACTAGGGTTCGCCTGTATCGTATACCTCCATGTATATCTAGTAATCGTTTCTCTTTAGATTCCATCATATTTTATAGACAGTGGAACGTATTATGTTACAAAGTTTGATCCAGAGACCATAAGCCATTCAGCCTCTAAGCCGCAGAAGTATGGAAGGATAAACAGTCATTAAGCAAGGTCAGCAGAAACGCGGTATAGCGAAGCCAAGCATGAAGAAGAGATGCCATTCATTCCCTCGCGTTTTAAATACCCTAGCTTCAATGGTGAATATGACAACGTCAGATCTGAGAAGAAAGAGGAATAGAATTTGAAATGGAGCCCACATCCTCATTGGCGTATCTTGGCATCACTAAGCTGAGACGAAATTTTATTACCTTCCGATGATGTATCGAACGCCGCGTCACTGGAGGCTCCACCAGTGAGCCTGTCCTCTAGGAATACCAATCCTCCAACCCCCCCAGGAGGCAAAAAGCGAGACCAACAACTCCCCCAGAAAGAGCAAATCTAAGCAATCGGGTTTAAAAATGGACTAACAAGGAGTTCGTCCGCACTGGGGCGCTTGTTGTGGTCCAGCTCAAAAGTTTGTCCCAAGAACTTGCTCGCTTCCGCGCTTGCATTTTCTGGGATAGTGGGGCTGGCCTGGAAGTTTCCAATCTTGAAGATTGCCTGAAGCTGCGAGCAGTCAGGATACGGGTGGGTGCCGGTGAACATCTCAACGATGAGACAGCCTAAGGACCAAATATCCGCTTTACGAGTATAAGAAGTTTGTTTGACAACCTCTGGAGCCATCCAAAAGACAGAACCTTGTAGGGAGGGGCGGTTCTTAGCGCCGGAATTGAGTACGCTGCTGGCTTCAACACGCTTAGAGATTCCAAAGTCAGATATTTTGATTCCGCCTTTATTGTCGACGAGCACATTAGCCCCTTTGATGTCGCGATGGATGATCTCGCGGCCGTGAAGATAGGCAAGACCGGTAAGGATCTGGCGGACAAAATTGCGAATAAGCGGTTCTTGCAACGGTCCGTACTGATTGAGAAGCGCGGCCACTGAGCCCCCAGGAACATACTCAAGGAAAATATTGAGGTGGTCCTCATCCGAACTTGACCCAAGGTATTGTACGATATTCGGGTGCTGTAGCTCTCGTAGTAACCCAATCTCTCGTTTCAGGGCATCAACCATGGCTCTCTTCTTAATATCCATCTGACTACCAGCATTGGAGGGCATCTCGACTTGCTTCACAGCCATGAGCTCTCCGGTGATGGAATGCAATGCGAGATAGACACTCCCAAACGAGCCCTGCCCAATCAAAGCGCCCTTCATCCACTTAATGTTTTCCCATGATTCACCAGCTAAGAAGCGAGTGAGCTCTTCATCTTGTTCCTCACCATCCTCTGAGAGTACCCGAGTAAGTGTCTCGGGCGTCAACGGGGTATCCGTAGCAGAAACGCTAGTGTCTTCGTAGTAACTCCGTAGACGAGTAGTACCATCCGGATCGGTAATAGCAACGTTAGGCTCGGAAGCACTATCAAACGACATGTACGACTTGCGGTTGTCGTCTGGCGATTCTTCCTGTAAGGGCTCCAGCGAGGAAGATGCTATTGAGTCGCGGTAAGACGTTTGTGGAAGTGCAAGCTTACTCAGCGATAAAGGACGTGGTTGCCTAGCAGTGGCATGTCCGTTATTTAGCCAAGTATCTGCAATGCTAGGGATCGGTGGTGCATCTTTCAAGCTTGAAGCAAAGCTGTAGTTGCTTGCTACGCTAAGGCGGCTTGTAGCGCGGCTGAGTCTGGCCGACCTTCTGATAGACATTCTGACGGTCTTCTCGATGTCCTCCCTCTCGTGGTCAGGGAAATAAGCAGTCAAGTTTGAGCTGATGAGCTCGCTGGGTGGCCTTTGACCCAAGAACGATCGTAGCTTCTGAGGCGCTTTACTCTTACCGTAATCCCTATTGACAGAGTTGGCCGACCCCGATTCTCTCGATTGGGGCCGCTCAAGATCATAAGCAGCCGAATTAACATTGCGTTCTCTCTCACCCGCTGAAAGGTTGGACGCGGGAGAAATCGGAGACTGAAGGGACTCCCATGGTTCGCCAGTAAGTCTCTCTACCTTCAACTGGCTACGAGTGCTAGTGTTCCTTACCGCAGAAGCCAGTATCGTATGAGATTCCTCGTAGGCTATCTGGGCAGCGCGTTGTAGCTCATCCATACCAGGCTCGCCTGTATGTATTTTCCGGAGAATTAGTCGATTCCTTTCGGCTCTTGTCTGATCACCACAAATACGAAGAAGCTCTGCTTCGTATACACGCCGACAGTTTTTGGGATCGGGTTCGATGCCATCCAGTATATAGAAGCAGTAACTCTTAACGTGTTCCTCGCGTAATCCAAATTTTTTGAGCGTAGACCGAATAATATCATCTGATGTCTTCCGGCCGTCAATATTGACGACTCGCGTTTGGCCTTGCGCATATATCACACGAATTACCGGCAGCTTCTGGGGCAACGAGGACATGAGGGAACCGTCTATGCTTGACTTCTGTCGTGCATGCGTTGGCCTCGCTGTCCGAGAACCGTCGGGTGATCCAGGTCGTCTTCCAGAAGTGCCGGACATATACATACCGACATAACCCTGTGATTGACTCCTTGGGCTCTCCGTTGTATCATGACGCGGCGTTCTATTAGACCTTCGAGTACCATCTGGATCCGCCGAAGGCGATTCTGGCCTTGAGACTCGACTTCCAACACTGTGAGGAACGGCACTGAGAGGGTTGTAGCTTAGCATAGAGCTATCGATCTGGCGTGAATATCGACGGCTTGAAGTGGGAGTGGGGTGAGAACGTTCTTTAGCAGAGTGAATAGGTCGGGGAGAGCCTGATGATGACGGCGTGTACGGTAGTGGTCCGGTGCTTTCCAGAGCAGCGAGAGTATCCTTGGGATGTAAGCAAGATACATAGAGTATTGGGCGTGTAACATACCCTATTCCGCTTTTTTTGGTTTGCATAAGCTTTATTCCGTAGGGTCTTGATAGCAACAAAGATTCGCACTCTGTCCCCAACTTTCTTGATTCCCAAGTCCTTGAGAACCGCTTGGTCGCATTCGAGCAGATTATCGCCATTAAAGTGATTCGCTATAGAGCAACTTGTCAGAATATGGAGTGCTTCAACCGATGGAGGGCTAGGGCACTCACTTTTAAAGAGTTGCTCATACTGAGCACAATTGATGCTCCTCAACCAGTCGCCAACCTGCTTCTCATCCCAGGATCTAACCCCAGTAAGCATCTTCCAAAAAGAACGGGTTAAAGAGAGTATCGGGGGAGGGCAACTGATGTGGCAAATTTGGCGATGTCAAGTTTCCACAAAGAGGTCTCGGCGCTGACTTACCGGATGTGTTCCGATGCATCGGACGCATCGTAGATTTCTGAGAACTCGGAGTCTGTCGGACTTGCGACTATTCCGTGACCTGTGATATTTGGTACCGGGCTGCGATGGTTGAGCGCAGGTGGGTGAAGGTTCGATGATGAACCATGCCCTGAAGATACACTCTGGGTCGGTCCAGTGTAAGGAGATTTTGATGCTAGCATAGCCATTTCGCCTTTCGAATTCTCGAAAGAAAACTGTGGGCCAGTTGGGGGCCGTGAACGAACGTGCAAGTTGAAAAAGTTGAGGTTACGACCTCTTTATCGAACTTGAACGACCCCGTATATTAGGGCACGATGCCGTGCCTTGCAGTCGGCCGTTACAGTCCTGCAAACGGCTACACGTAGGTCCTGCAACTGGAAAATGGTCTTTGAAGCGACCGCCAGGAGTGATAAAAGGCCGAGCAGTTCCCCCCCGACTCACAAGTGTCAGCGGTTAACCGGCGTTTCACGCGTTGTATGAAAGGTATTGTGCCGGTAACGCAGGTACCCTTCGCGCCACTGGCTGAGACAGCCGGCGATCAAGCCACCAACCGTAATCGAGAAGAGAGCGGTTGCTATGATGAAACACCACGCTGTGCTCGACAAGACACTGGATGTAACGGCCCTTCAGGAAATGCTAGAATAACTTTGCAGCCCCTCCGCAACGTGAGCAAGTGTGGTGTAGAGGGTGGCGATGGATCTTATTTTTCTGAGAGAGTGTAACAACTTAACCTCACCCCCCCTCCTCCAATAATACCGGCAAGTACTGGGGTTTGCACATCGATAGGCAATTGAAACCCTTCTTATTCAAAATACTGCACGAAGCGAAAGGAGGTTATGCAATTTACAGAAAAACCCAACACACACACATGCACTTGCTACTTTGAGCCATTACCCGACCAGGCACGCCCAATGACCGTGAGCATCTTTCGCTGGACTTGAAACATTCTAACCTACTCGCCAGCTTCTGGCCAACTGCACAGTTGGGATAGTGTACCTTATCCAGAAGAGCTCGTCCTACTCTATCCCAAACCACCCCTGGGCGCCGACAACCCCCTAAGCATCATGGCCAACAATCCAGCGATGATCCGGTTTTTATCCGTGGGTAGAGTGCCCCCGCACTGACCACGAGAGCACCTAAATGAAGCTGTTTCTTTTAAACACACCGCCATTGACTGCATGCATCACTTCCGAAGTGGACTATTCGAACCTTAGCTGAGCCATGCTATCGGACAACGCCATTGGACTGCATCATTTCAATCGATCGAACTGTCTTCACACACAAAGCCTGCTACATTTGCCGATTCGGAATCGGCTATGAGATTCAGTAAGATCCTAGCATAATTGCAAGTGTAAGCAAGAACAGCTATATACGTGTAGAATGCCAGAGGAAAACATAATTTCAGGTCGCAGAGTGAGGCACTGTGCCGGCCATCCATAATACATAGTTTGAATACCGTCGATTTTTATTAATAAGATCAGGGAGATCCCAGATGTGTCGAAGGTTTTGTATCGGCTTGATATTACATGCACGGGAACACAACTTCTGGGCTTCTTCGCTTCGCGGTTAGATGATCCGCCGTAGTTGAGCCTCATTGACCATCATGTCATCTTGCGCCAAATGCAATCTTAGAAAAAAGATATGCCGACCCTAGCTCATGATGGCCCTTGATCCGACGAGTGGTTTTGTAGCTTCAAGCAGCCTTCAAGGCCTTGGCGAGGCTTCGTTGCCTATATTCAATGTCGAGCGTGTACAGCTTCAATTTGCCATTTCCTCTGACTTTGTCGCTGCACAGGTCGCCAATAATGTTTTGATACTAGCCTTGACAAGTGGGAGGATATTGAGGATTGACCTCGACAACCCTGCGGATATTGACGGTAGGCTAAGGCCGTCAGATCATATGGCATTTACACTTTGGAACTCAAGAACTAACTACATTGAATAAAGACATTGATCTCCCCAAGAAATCCTCTGAGATTGGCATTATTCGACGTATGTTTCTGGACCCTACCTCATCGCATCTTCTTATCACAACCACGCTTGGAGAGATTTATTACCTCCATAACCAATCAAGGACGCCAAAGCCACTTTCACGCCTGAAAGGGGTTGTCATCGAATCTGTAGCCTGGAATCCTTCTTTACCGACAGCGTCGACAAGAGAGATTCTGGTGGGGGCTTCGGATGGCAATATCTACGAAGTTTTTATCGAGCCTTCGGCAGAATTCTACAGACGGGAGGAAAAGTACCTGAAGTCTGTATATAAGGCTCCCAGTGGGCCCATTACTGGACTATGGGCTGACTTGATCCCTGGACACTCGGAGCTGAGGAGGGTACTAGTGGCAACAAATGAGAAACTATTGCACTTTGTTGGGAAAATAGGTCGACATGAAGGGAGTGGGTCCATATATACCAAGTTGTTTGAGACAGAGGCTCCAACACCGCATGATGTTGCAAAGATTTCTACTTCCTCACCTGCACTACTAGTGGTCTCACCCGATCCCCCGGATGCTACCTTCGACAATCTGTCCTCTGAGCGTATATTTGCGTGGCTTTCGTCACAAGGAGTCTTTCATGGAAGGCTGTTGACCTCTCCTACATCGCCCGACCTAGGAACCAAGCTCTTTTCGGATGCGAAGCTATTTCCAAGAAACCTACTACCCTTGCCTGAACGAAAGGCAGTGGTTTCTATTGCCTTGACGCAGTGGCATATCCTACATCTAGTTGGTGGCAGAGTGATCGCCGTGAATAGACTAGACCAAAGCATTGTCTATGACCAAGAGGTGCTGGATGCCGGCCATATTGTTTTAGGCTTCGTCGTGGACCAGAAAAAAAACACTTTCTGGCTTTTTACGAACCAAGAGATTTTTGAGATAGTGGTCAGTGATGAAGATAGGGATATTTGGAAGATCATGCTTAAGGACGAGCAGTTCGACGCGGCTCTAAGATACGCCCGGACCCCGACTCAGAGAGATTCTGTGGCCACTGCTTCCGGCGATTATCTCGTCAGCAAAGGCCAGTATCTCGAGGCAGCTGGAGTGTACGGAAAGAGCAGCAAACCGTTCGAACAGGTCTCCTTGACATTCATCGACCACGGCGAGCAGGACGCTCTTCGAAAATACCTGCTGACGAAACTTTCCACACTTAGACGCTCGTCAGTTATGCAGAGGGTTATGATAGCTAGTTGGCTCATCCAGATATTCATGTCAAAACTCAACTCCCTTGACGACACAATTATCGCAAAGACCGAGCTTTCAAATACTGCAAGCCCAGAACAGTCGAAAGACCAACTGCCGAACATCCGCACCGAGTTTCAGGAGTTCGTCACAAAATACAAACCCGACCTTGACCGGAAGACCACCTACGATATAATTAGCAGCCATGGGCGTGAAGAAGAGCTATTATTTTACGCTAGCAGTGTTAATGACTACAACTATGTCCTCTCGTATTGGGTCCAGAGGGAAAGGTGGACGGAAACATTAAACGTGCTTAAGAAGCAGACAAAGCCTGAGATATTCTACAAATACAGCAGCGTGCTTATGAGTCATGTACCAATGGAGCTTGTCGACATCTTAACTAGGCAGTCGAACATCAACCCCCGAAATCTGATACCCGCATTACTAAATTATAATAAGGATGCCAGGGTCCCTCTTAGCCAGGTAACTCTACTATTCTATTATTATAATACTAGTGACTGATGGTGGATACTACAGAATCAAGCCGTCCGATACCTCCTTTTTGCTATTAATCAACTTCTTTCCTCAGACGCTGCCGTCCACAATACCTTAATATCCATCTACGCCTCACACCCGTCAAAGGATGAGTCTGCGCTTCTCACCTACCTTGAATCGCAGTCTCATCAGCAGGAAAGGCGATACGATGCCGACTTCGCCCTTCGGCTATGCATCCAGCATAAACGGGTACAGAGCTGTGTACACATCTACAGCTCGATGGAACAGTACTTACAGGCTGTAGAGCTTGCACTAAAGCATGATGAAATTGATCTAGCAAGCATTGTCGCTGACAGACCAGAAGACAATCCAACCCTGCGAAAGAAGCTTTGGTTAGCCGTCGCGAAGAAAGTTATATCGCAGAGCGATGGGATCAAAACGTGGGCGAAACTTTCTTTACCTTTCACGCACCCAAGCACGGGACTGACTATTTATCCAAATTTCTCAGGGCAATCGAATTCCTCAAACGCTGCGAACTCCTGAAGATTGAGGATCTAATTCCCTTCTTCCCCGACTTCGTCATCATTGACGACTTCAAGGAAGAGATTTGCACGGCTCTCGAGGACTACTCACACCATATTGACGCTCTCAAAAAGGAAATGGACGAGTCTGCCACCACAGCCTCAAACATTCGCGCCGACATAGCTGCTCTCGACCGGCGCTACGCCATTGTTGAGCCTGGGGAACGCTGCTACGTCTGTCTCTACCCGCTGCTATCTAGGCAGTTCTTTGTCTTCCCCTGCCAGCATGCCTTTCATACAGATTGCTTGAGCGGCAAGGTTCTAGCACAAGCCGGTGTGGCTAGAAGCAGGCAAATTAGAGAGCTGCAGACGGAAGTTGGTAAGGGCGTGACAGTTGGAAGGTTAAGAGAGAAGGCTATTGCGGAGTTGGACGCTTTGATTGCTTCATCTTGGTGAGTGAGCCAGGAGGCATAGCTAGTTAATACTAACCTCTCGTTTCCTCTATAGTATCCTTTGTAGTGAGTTTGCGGTCAAGCAGATCGGCGACCCATTTGTTCTACCCACAGATAATACAACCGAATGGGCTCTATGATAATAACCACTGGTTGGGGTTTTTACATTGCTTGCACTGGCGTTAGGAAACTATATTATACAGAGTATGGCTCGCGCCACATCAAGTCTGCTGTGGTCACATGGTGTAATGGTGAGCGGGCAAGTGAATCGGTGCATATGTGTATATACAGAAGATTTTTATCTTCCCATAACTAAATTGATCTTACGTGCGAGGTGCCGCCACTGGCTCCCAAGCACTATATTTCGGCTTTATACTGTGACCAGCCATCCAAGGTGATGGTTAGCCATATAGCTCACATTAAAATCATTGCCAGGGAAACCCTTACGTTGAGTATGGCTTATACGCCGAACGACTTAATGTCGGGTTTGCGCGATGCTCCCCTGTCTCCCAGGTTCGCACACCCGTCTGTAGGATGGGATCGTCTTTAGGCGGCTTGTCAACCAAGTATGATATCCATGCGTGCCTACAAGCAGGAATATTCGTAAAATACTCGAGATAGAGGGGTTTCATTGGTAGCGCGGGCGACAGACCAGCCAGGTTCGATGTGTGAAGCATCGAATTCTTTGTCCTTGTAGTCTACCCACCGGGTCCGCACTGCAAAGAGAATATCAGAGTATATCTTATAGACACTCCGGAGGCATTCCAAGAGTGCCAATCTGACTCGGGGGAACTAACAAGGAAGTTCTTCGGCCAGGTTTTCGAAGTATTTGTTTCCAAATCGATCGGTGCCGATTAAGGCCCCGGCTTTCGTATCACCTATAAGCTCACTATTAGCATTAACCACTAAGTCAATTGGCATCTTAGGTGTGCCGTACCGATGTACTATCATAGGGTATCCAAGGTTCAGTGATTGAGTACAGATCCGCTTTCGTTGGTGGAAGACATACCTGCATTTGGTGACCATATTCCTAGAACAGGTCAGCAGAGGGAACTAGATGAGAGGCCCAGAGGCTTACCTTTAGGCCAATCCTTCGTAGGTTTCTAAGGGTCCGTAGGATTGTAGACATGGTGGATGTACTGATCCGGTCTTTCGAGGCGTCGAATTGGGGTGTCGTTTACGAGCCTTGGCGATAAGACGTTATTTCTTAGGGGTTACCCGGCACTCGGTTCCTACATCGAGGCATATTCGTCTAGCGTCCAACCCTCGAAAGAACCTCTCCGGCAGTGCCTCTAATAGCCCTTTGGGCTATAGAATGGCAATTGGGCGTATTACCAGATGTTCTGTGCTTCGAAGCTTTGCACTATCAAGAAGGCAAATCTACCAAACTAAAGCCCGTGGATTCTCTACATCAACAGCAGCGGGAAGTCCACCCACAGCTGCTTCTCCAGTATCAATGCTGGGTGGTTTGACCAGCGAGCTGGATAGGATTGCACCACGCTTTGATATCCATGCTTCGCAGGTACGGATTTTACAGACTCCTACAGAATTTTACGATACGTTGAAGGTTGGTGGTATGCACATTCCGCTATGTTTCATTGCAAAGCGGCCCACTGAGATGTGAAATAGAAAAAAATACTTAGTGCACGCTCCCGGATCTTTCTATCAACACTATACATCGGCAAGACCGAGCATGGACTCGTAAGCTATCTCCGAGATCTATACGGTTCACCGCTGATTTATGTTTCTTTAGGTATCCGCGATACGACAATCGCTCCAAACCCACCCAAAACTCAAAGTCTCATTCCTCACGGATGCGCTCAGAGGAACCCGGGAGACGCCAGACCCGTCATGTGCCTCTCTCCTGGTGCCCCTCGTTGTAGAATTCGGGTCTGACAGGGTGGAGATTCGGATGTATCATACCCCAAATCTGACAGGGTTAAGGAAAAAGCTCATCCCGAAACGCATCAATGAAGGCTGGGGACTACAGCATATGAAACTATACGGCATCGATGACGAAATAATCATTTCCGGGTGCGAGCTCCTCGATGTTGGTAACTTGTACACGGAATTGGCGGCTGATATCTTAGGGAATCGGCAGAGCGAACTTGTCAAATGACTACTTCACGAACCGTCAGGACAGGTACCATGTCTTTAACTCAAAGGAAATCACAGACTACTTTTCAGACATCCACAAGGGAGTTAGCAGCTTAAGTTACCTCGTCCAACCCAGTACGGACGGTGGCGTAAATTCCCACATATCGACCGGCTACCATCTCGAATGGCCCAGTTCGAACCCGGCACCACCACCGCTCACCAACCCAAGCGCATTCGCCAAAAGCGCAGGCATAGTGCTCAACCCACTAGTCAAACCTCTAGAGTCATCTACGAAGCGGACATCCGCTGGCCCTCTCGATTACGATACCATCGTCTACCCCTTATCCCAATTTACCCCTCTTCTCCACCCCGACACATCAACCGAACATCCAGGGCTTACCACAGTCTTGAAAGCTCTAACCGCCGAGAATTGGAAAGCATCAAAATGGATGTTTACGGCTGGATATTTCAATATCCACCCTAAACTAAAAGCCCTACTCTTAGCGTCGCAATCTGAACACGGCACCGTCGTAACAGCCTCACCATGGGCAAACGGCTTCTACGGCTCGAAAGGAATATCCGGACTTCTACCCTCAGCATATACACTACTTTCGCGGCGCTTCCTAGAGAGCGTACACCGAGCCGACCGAGGTTCACAAATCAAGCTCAAAGAATGGCGACGAGGCACTGTAGGTAAGCCTGGGGGTTGGACATACCACGCGAAAGGCCTTTGGGTAACCTTACCCAGCGAATTATACCCAAGCGTAACGTTAGTCGGGAGCTCGAACTACACGAAGCGGTCATACTCCTTAGACCTAGAGGTTAACGCACTAGTGTTGACAAGGAACAAGGAGTTAAAGAGGAGACTGGGGGAGGAGCAGGAGTGGCTGTTGGAGCATGCGAAGGAGGTGACATTGGATGACCTCAGGAAGACTGAGAGGAGGGTTGGTGTCGGCGTTAGGGTTGCGATGGGTATCGTGGGGTTATTAGGGGGGGCCTTGTAGGTTTTCAAGCGAGGTCCCGAGGGAAGGGGGGCGAAATTATGCATTTGCATGCGGCGATAGCATATTGTAAATCATCTTCGACATGAGAACTCATCTTGTAACTCTATGGGTTACAGACCTACCTAATTACAGGAGCCACTTTTTCAAGGTTCACGAGAAAGAACGCCATAGCACCCACCCCATTACCGCGAACCCACACATATATCTATACTTTCTATGGCCTCACCCTTGCGGGACCTAAACCCTTCCGCTAAGCAACAGAAAAGCCAAAAGGTCAGCTATAAGCTAAACTAGATACGGAAAATTGGCCTGGCATTCTCGAAAGGCCTGAACGCCAAAACTAGGCATCATACATCTAATAATTGCAATCGGGGTCACAAAAAAGGTAAACATGACTCACCAGCTCATCCAACTGCTCAATCCCAGTCTGGTACCCCCCTTTCTTGACGCGTTTCTTGCCAGCCATAGAGTAGTTGCTTAGGAAATCTTCCATTATAGCATCGAAATCTTCCCGTATTGGATCGTGGTTCTGGGACATGGCCGAGCTGGCAACCGAAGCTACGTCATCGGCCTCGTCCATGTCGGTGTCTGCGGCATATTCCTCTTCGATCTAGGGAGTTTGCGGTGTTAGTAGGTAAGGTAGACGGGCGGAGTGTTTTCTTTTGGCTTCGTTTTTGTTTTGTTTACCTTTTCGAATCTGTCATCGAGGGTTCTAAGACCTTCGGTGCGGAAGATGGAGGAGCTAGTCATAGAGTAGCTAGTTGTGGATGTAAGAGCACCTTTTCTTTTTTTACGGCGGCCTCCGGTTATTGAGGTTCCTGTAATGGCAGACGATTGAAGGTCGGAATCTGAGGGTGCCTGTTTCCCTTTCCTGGCCTTTTCTGCCTTCTTATATTTGCTGAATTCTGCCATCCAGTCACCATGTCCATGACTGGCGTCTTCGCCTGTCATTTCAACATCCCCAGCACTCTCCTTTGAAAAGAAAGTAACTCTCTTAAACTCCTTGTCGGGCTTGGCCGTGTCATCCGTCTCCCAGCCGCCCTCCTCATCCCACGCCCCCTCTTCGACAAATTCTTCTAAAGATACCTCTACTCCATCCTTCACCAACTCTCCAAATACATCTTCGTCGTCGTCGACATAGGCCTCGTCTTCTAAGGCCTCCAGCGTCTCTCTTAGCCTCTGGTCCATATCTGGCTGGAACCCTGCCAGTGCATCAGGTACATCCTGTTGGTCCTGGTATGTGGACTTCCGCAAATTTCGCGACGGAAGGATATCCTCGTCCAGCAAGAGAGGTTGCGCAGGCCTCGGGCCCTCCTCGATGGAAATATCCCGTAGTGCATCTTCAAGCTTTTGCTTGCCTTTCCCCTTTGGCTTTTGGGTCACAGAGGGAGCTTCAACAAAATATCCTTCCTCGGCCCCAAGGTCACGCATGTGTTGCATATAGTCGTAGGAGGTATCGTCATAGTAGATTCCATGCAGGGCAGCTTCGCCTTCGTTGGCACGAACCGAGCTTGGTTTGAGTTGAAGTTCCTCCTCTAGATCAACCCTACTTTTTACCTGAAAGGGTGTTAAAATTTGAATTGCGGGAGGCGTATAGCAGAAAATCCTGAACCACAGAGAACTTGCAGTTTTCAGGTCATAACTAAAGCGCATAGCTTTGGGAGACTAACCTTCTGGTTCGGGGCCACCACCTCCTTAAATACCATATCGGAAGCATCTTCATCGTGAATTCTTGGGTCATTTTGCGGACGGTGGACCAGCGCAAAGGTTGTGGCGTGTTTCTTGTCGCTATCGATAAGAAATGTCAACAAAAATTACAAAACCCCACAATGAAGTAGTGGGAGGATGAAGCAGAGAGAAAACCCACATCCATCTCTTTGTAGGCATCTTAAAGTTAGATAATAGGAAAGCAACACCTATCGCTTGCCTAGGAAATCTGGCGGATGGCTATGTCGTGGTTCCTGTTGAAGTTGGTGGATTTGCTATGCTGACAAACGCCTGTGGTGGAAAAATCCATCTTAAGGTAACTTCGCCCCGCCAACTTATCTACACCACCGACGGCAACATTACACGCAGAATCCAGCAAGTCGAGAGAACGAGGATAAGATGGTTTTAGCAAAATCCAAAACTCAGGTCGGGCTGGGCAATGCCCTTATGAACGACCGTTTCGGCCATGGAAAGGGTGCCGATCGCAGGAAAGGGTCCGCTGGCATTCGGAGAACTGGCGTCAAAGGGGAAACGGTACGCCCAATATTTATACGTGTTGCGCCACTCTAGCTAATTGCTAATACGTCTTCATAGTATGTCACCGATGCCCCAAAAGAGGCAAGCTGGGTGAAGATGAGGAGTGTCACAGAGCAACCTGCACTCGATGAGTTCTTGAGCACTGCAGAGCTAGCAGGGACCGACTTCACGGCAGAAAAGATGAACAATGTAAAGATCATTCAGAGTGGCCAACGTAATCCATACCTCCTCTCTACGGGCGAGGAGCAGTCTGCAGTACGGAAGCACAAGGCCAATCAAAATAGATTGACAGTGCCGAGAAGGCCGCCGTGGGACGAAACCACCACGCCAGCTGAACTGGACAGGCGAGAGAAAGAGCTGCTGCTGGAGTGGCGGAGAGGCTTAGCAGAGCTACAAGAAACGAACGATCTTCTTATGACCCCCTTTGAGAGGAATATTGAGGTCTGGAGACAGTTGTGGAGAGTCATTGAGCGTTCAGATCTTGTTGTTCAGATCGTGGATGCGCGGAATCCGCTAATGTTCCGGTCTGAGGACCTAGAGAGATACGTCAAGGAGGTTGACTCGCGGAAGAACAACCTGCTCTTAGTCAACAAGGCGGATATGTTGACCAAGGAGCAAAGGGGGGCTTGGGCGGATTATTTCCAGGAGAATGGCGTCAGCTACAGATACTTTTCGGCTGCACTCGCTAAAGAGATGAACGAGCTTGCTGATCCTAAAGAAGGCGAGGGTGATACTCTAGAGAGATACGACCTGACTAGAGAGGTTGGCACTACCGAAACCCAGCTTGTTGTTGGAGCAGAAAAACCGGACATCCAGCGATCCGAGGAAGAGGAGAGCCAATGGGCAAGCGAGGATGAGCTGGGTGAAGGGGATCATAAAGATGGCTTGGATGTTGGAGAAGATCAACGGACGCGAATACTCACCGTTGATGAGCTGGAAGCCCTATTTCTAGAGCACGCTCCAGATGTGGGGAGTAAGTTGCGCCCATGTTACGCCCTTTTAAATATATAACTCTAACGGCATTACCACGTCCAGGCCCTGAGCATCCTCGCAAAATCCAAATTGGCTTAGTTGGATACCCTAATGTTGGAAAATCTTCTACTATCAATGCGCTCATCGGCGCTAAAAAGGTTTCTGTTTCCTCCACTCCAGGGAAAACGAAGCATTTCCAAACCATCCATCTCAGCCCTTCTGTCCTCCTCTGTGATTGCCCAGGGCTGGTCTTCCCAAACTTTGCCACAACCAAAGCCGAGCTTGTATGTAATGGCGTTCTTCCAATCGAC
Source organism: Glutinoglossum americanum (assembly GCA_020080175.1). Classification (NCBI taxonomy): domain Eukaryota; kingdom Fungi; phylum Ascomycota; class Geoglossomycetes; order Geoglossales; family Geoglossaceae; genus Glutinoglossum; species Glutinoglossum americanum. Next base: position 50,670 of record JAGHQL010000148.1, read on the forward strand.
CAACTGCGAGAGTTCACGGGCCCGACCGCACTCGTGGCACAAAGAGTCCCCCTAGCCTTCTTTGAGGCCCTATATGGCTTGAAAATCCGTATCCGACCACTAGAGGAAGGTGGCTTAGGTACCCCTACGGCTGAAGAGCTCCTCATAGCTTATGCGCGAGCACGGGGGTTTACAAAAACCGGCCAGGGTCAGCCCGATGAGTCGAGAGCCGCAAGATACATATTGAAGGACTATGTCAATGGGAGACTACTTTTCTGCCACCCGCCTCCCTCAGAGTCACCAATTGACCCTCATTACTTTAACCGCGAACTCTATGATGGAGACCACTTGCCGCGTAAGCGCCGGGTCGCGCTAACTGCCCAGGCAGGACCCCCATTGGCAAGTTCGGAGGCGTCGTCACTTGTAGACGATTTCAACTCTATGCCCCTACCAATAGCTCAAGGAGCCAAGTCAACACAGCTGGACAAGATTTTTTTTGGCCCCAGTCGGGGTAGCGATGTGCATCTAAAGATGCCTTTCAATCACAAGTATAGTGAGCAAGGTATAGCATCAGGGACAGCGTCAGGCAAGCAGCTAAGTGGCAGAAAGCAGAGGGCAATGATTGCGCTTGAACGAAATATTGACCCTGCGGATGTTCGAGCGATGAACAGCAAAAAGCATTTTAAGGCCAACAAAAGGAATGGGAAACATCGATCTGGGAGTGAAGAGTGAATAAACAACGGACTAGGATCATATCGTCTGCCATCATTATGCATTTTCTTGGGCGTTATCGAGCTGCTCGGTTTGGGGGGGTCGTATCAAGCATGACATGTGGGCCATGCAGTGTGACTCGAATATGAATTAGTTGGACGCTGCTTAATAGCTCTTATGCCGAGGCACCGAGATGGCCGAAAACACAAAATCAAGTAATAAGCTACTACCCCACACTCTTGGGTGAAATAGGGTAGCAGCACATTGAGCGACTTCACCGACCTCCAATTGATCGATTATAACCATCGAAACTGTAGAATATTCAAAATCAATAATGTCTGCATCCTCATTAATTCCTCACCTGGTCGCCGATAAGGTTAGCGACCGAGCGAAAAAGACTCTTGATATCGTAAGACAATATCCAACACTGCTACCTTGACGAATGACAACGCTTACAAGGGGGCAATTAGGTGCAACAATTCGTAGAGGAAGAGTGTATGCATTTCAATTTTGTCGCAAAGTGACCTTGGAACTCACTCTCCGAGCTTAGGCATTCCCTCTGATGCTCTTTTCCGTGCACAACTCGGCGAGGGAGCGCAACGATGGTCAACGTACCCTCCGATTATTGACCAGCTGAAGGCGCGGGCCAAGAAGCTTGGGCTCTGGAATATCTTCCTGAGCAAGACGCATTACAAGGAGGGAGCTGGCTTTACGAACCTGGAGTATGGCTTGATTGCGGAGCAATTAGGGAAATCGCTTGTTGCATCAGAGGTTCGCCTTACGTTTCCTCCAAAGGCGGGTGAGCTGACCACAAGTGTGTGTAGGCGATGAACTGCTCAGCGCCAGATACAGGCAATATGGAGGTATTGGCAAAGTACGGGAACGATGTGCAGAAGAGGGAATGGCTTGCTCCACTTCTGGATGGGCAGATTCGGTCCGCTTTTCTAATGACGGAGCGGCCGGTTGCGTCCTCTGACGCCACGAATATCTCTTTAACGATGAGGAGAGAAGGCGACGAATATGTGCTCAATGGATCTGTGCGTATCACGGAGACTTGATCTACTGCGTGGTGTACTGACGATTGAGCAGAAATGGTGGAGTAGTGGAGCAGGAGACCCCCGATGCAGAGTCTACATAGTGATGGGCAAGAGCAATCCAACACACCAAGATCCGTTCAAGAGGCAGTCAGTCATATTGGTCCCGGCGGGGACTAAGGGTGTCACGGTCAAGCGTATGCTCTCGGTATATGGATACGACGATGCTCCTCACGGACATGCCGAGATTATCTTTGAAAATGCTCGTATCCCGGCCTCGAATTTAGTCCTTGGTGAAGGTAGAGGCTTTGAGATAATCCAAGGCCGGCTAGGGCCAGGCAGAATCCACCACTGCATGAGATCGTTAGGCGCTGTAAGCCATCATTACATATCCTGCTCGTTTGAACATGGCTTAAAAAACTTTTCCCCAGGCGGAGCACGCACTCGAATGGATGATCACTCGCGTCAATGACCCATCCCGCTCGACTTTTGGCAAGCAGCTTAACGAACATGGTGTCATCATTGAGTGGATCGCCAAATCACGGATGGAGATTGACGCCGCACGGCTCATCGTCCTTGCAGCGGCGCACAAGATTGACACTTCAGACGCTAAAGGCGCGCTCAAAGAGATCGCCGAGGCTAAGGTAATAGTGCCCCAGGTTTCTCTCGCTGTCATCGATCGAGCTGTGCAGTCATTTGGTGCGGCAGGTGTCTCCCAGGATACACCCCTGGCAACAATGTGGGCACACCAACGAACTCTGAGAATTGCGGATGGCCCTGACGAGGTGCATTTGCAGCAAATGGGGAGGAACGAGAACAAGCGCGCAAAGGCGTTGCAGAAAAAGCTCGAAATGCAGAGAAATAAGGCCGAGGCATTGCTTAGACAGCATGGGATTCAGGCCAAAATGCATTTGTAGAGGGAGAAGTACTGGATGACTAGTTCCTATTTCGCAGGGTCTGGGAATGGAAAAGTAAAAACCCATAATTCTTTAATTGCATTCCCGGGTTGTTTTCTATGAGTCCGAGCTGCGCTGTCGTTGGGACGTTCAGATCCCCTCATGGTTGCTGGGGCAACAGGGAATTGTTTTCGGTGTTGTTCGGCTAGTCGAAAAGTTCTACATCTACTCGAATCTCTCTACTCAGACCACAACTCTCAACACTCAATACTTCGTCTTCTCACGACTACTCCAGAGATACTTCTAAGATCCTCACGTTTTTCTTTGAACTTAAGGCACTTTTCTTTCAAATAGTTCCAGGAACGTAGAGCACCACACTCGCTATCCTTAGTTTCTTTGCAAACTTCATAAGACAATGTCTTCTATCAATTCGAACCCTGCCATTCTCTCCGATCGCGATGTTAATACTTCCGAACCCAAGACTATTGGTGGGGAGTCTTCTATGGATTTCGGCCCCGGGAATAAGAAATCACTTGAGTATCACCGCCAGATGTTACAGTCGAAGCTCAAGAACGAAGAGTATGTTACTATTCCACGATTACCTTTTTCGATTACCCTTGGGAATTACCTAGCGGCAGTTTTATTGATGGATGTGTTATCCTAGTGGAGTGCCCCAGTATGTGAGCCCGTCCGACGGCATCATGTCCCCGTGCACAGCAAAGTTGTCCGCGTATAAGAACAAGCATTTCATGAAGTAAGTTAGCCAACTACCGGCCTGTCTCCACTCTTCCTATTCGCCTACCCTTTAGCCATTGTCTACGAAGAGCTAACGATCCCTAAACTCACATAGAGCAAAACCGCAATCTCTCTTCGCTAAAACATCTTCTAAGAGTATTCCAGCTCAAGAGTTCTCTGGATTCCAGTCTGTTGGTGCGAACCAAAATGAACAGGCGAACACGAACCAGAGTTCTGGGGAGAGTTCTGGGACTGGGAAGTCCCAGTGAAGACCTCCAGAAATAGGGACGCGGTGACCATAAGGAAAACAATTAGTTGGGTCTTTGGATTTTCTTTGTTGTCAGACGCACCGAACAGATTTGTGATTTACTCAGCAACGTTGCTGCCTGCCGCCACAGCCACCACTTTCTATTCATTTTCTGTGTTATGGAGAAGAGTTTAGGCATGCACGGGGTTGTTACGAAGTGTTTTGGCACACCCGGTTTTATTCACGGATGGGGTAGGGAGGGCCAACACGAAACGGAAGGGGAAATTACATCTCTTCTGCTTCACTTTGCTCTTTTTTATCAGGGGTTTAGGATAGGGCAAGCTCCTCTCTACAATAGGGTGTTCTTTTCATCATCAAACTCATGAAACTTCTATCTTTCTTGGCGTTCGAGGAAGCGGAGAGCTACAAATAAAGGCTACCTTTTATATTTCTTAAGATTTGTACGTTTTTTGATATTCCGTTGGCTCGGAGCGCCAAGAAAACAGAACAATGAGTCGTGTTTCAACACCACTGTCGAACGGAGGAGCAACAACAACTATCATATTCGACAAAGGACAATTCAGCCCCTTCTTTGTTCTGCGATTGATACTCTTCTTGTTCGAAGGAGAGATAGAGACTGCTGTTGTGTGTGGAATATACTATCAACATCGAACATTTGTAATTGGAGAACGAGCAGTGGCGGATACTAACAACCACTTTTTAGAATTTATTTTCCTCTGGGGGGACTGGCAGGCTCATGTCAGGTAATTAGGGAACATCTGGTCGATGAATGTTAAAGTTAATTTAGAGCTCCCTTTCCTAGGGGAGATGCATAGCATATGAACGTACCACCAACTTCCAACAAAATCCGCACGCATGGGAAGAGGACTAAAAGCCAGTATAGGTCAATGGAGACTTGTTTGGAAGAACCGTTTTCCCCAGTCGAATACGCTTGAAGAAACGACAGAGGAGGCCAAAATGGGCATCTGGTTCCGGGAATCTTTACTTACCGGTGTCCGAGGGTCTGGCAGAACCCAAATCCGAACAGATGCCATACATGGTACGAACAGAAGGAGAAACACCAACCAACCCGCAAGAAATGATAGCATATAACGAGGGGAAAGGCCTATACCCATCATGCTCCCAGCAATCTACCTGCCTCGCACAATCCGGCACGATGGGAAACGCTAGCTCATCGCCATCACCCTCCAAAGGTGGCTCGTACAGAACATCGCTGAGTGGTCCGATTCAAATAACCTTCGGCGTAGAACTCGAATTCATTGTTGAATTCTCGCGCGTCGATTACGTGCCCCTCGAAACCCCAGAACCGGAGGGACAATCCTCCAGGCTTCCCCGCCGCCGAGGCCTGACCTACCTCCAACCCCTGCGAATAGCGATAGCGGAAGCCCTCGAGAAAAGGGGGGTTCCAGTTTATGACCCGAGGGAAAGTGAGAAGTTCGGTATGTATGACTGCTGGACCGTCACTACAGACGCGACGATCAAATGCCCTATCAGCGGATTAAATGAGGATCGACGCTACATCCCCATCGAAGTCAAAACGAGAATCCTCCGGATGGACGACAAGGGGATCACGGAGCTCCGCCGAGGCATCGTCGCCATCACCGAAAACTTCAAAACCGGCGTGAACGAAAGCTGCGGGCTCCACGTCCACGTGGGCAACGACGGTAAGAAAGGCTTCCCCCTCACAACCCTCAAGACCCTCGCCGGGCTAATCGTGGGCTTCGAGCCCCACGCCAACAGCCTCCACCCCGCGCGCAGATGCCAGCCCGACTCCTGGTGCGCGCCGCTCTCCAACCTCGGGGGGTTCGAGCCCCTCTCCCCCCTCCAGCGCGTCCTGGCGGTCGAGCGCACCGGCTCGCTGCGCTCGTTCCTCGAGCTCACCGGCGACCCCTTGGCGGTAGAGCCCATGGCGGTGAACTTCGGGAACCTGACTTCGGCGTCCCGCAAGCAGACTGTCGAGTTCAGGCAGCATGAGGGCACGATGGAGGAGGAGCGGGTGGTGATGTGGGTTAGGCTTGTTACTCGGCTGGTGAAGGTGGCTCACGAGATGCTCTCGACTGTCTATGTGGATATCGTTAGGGAGAAGGTGGACGTTGGGGGGTTTGGGGTGCTGGAGCTGTTGGGTTGGATGATGCTGGATGATGTAGCGCTTTACTATTCGGACAAACTGCATGAGCACCAGTGGGCTAAGTTGCCGGATGGAAGTGGTGGCGGTCGATAGATAGATAGGTCCCTTGCTGTTTCCGCGTTGCTTTTCCATATATGTAACACCAAAATAGCCCCCCCCCCCCCCCCAAAGAATAATTCCTCAAAACACCATTTCATTTGCTCGAGTAGTACATTAGTATTCAAGCAACTCTTTTTTCTTTGAACAAAATAAAACCAGTATCACTTTTGCGTTGGGGGGGGGGGGGGATTACCCCTTTTCCACAAGCAGGCCATCCAACCAAACAAATAAATATCCCGCCTCACAAATCCAAGCGATTAGGACAGAGCCGCAGCGAAACCCAAGTTAATGTTCCGCCTTGTTTTTGTTATTCTCTAACTCCCGTTGATTGGTGTACGAGATAATATAGTACAATAGGGGGATGGGGGTGTTCCACGTAATCCAATTGCCCGCATATCATTTCACTCCACTGTGTATATGGCCTTATTCGAGGTGGTAAGGGCACGTTCCAATTTAGTGCCCGTATCTCCAATTCCAATGGTGGTCTTATTGGTGCACTAAGGTGTTCCGTAGACGCTTTCTAACCCCCCTTCGGTCATTCTTCCACTCATCACCTAACCCTCAATCTGCGCTCCCTCCTCTGCTCTATTTCCCTCCTGCGATTTCCCCTTCCTTCTCTCCGTACAATGGTCACACACGACCAAGATACCGTTAAGCCTCTCCTCAACGAGTTTCTGGCAGGTCTCAGGTATCTGGTCCGGGTTGTTCTTACTACGAACGCAATTGCCCTTGACGTACATGGCTACATTGCGGGGGCAGTATTTGCAGGCTAGGATTTGGCGGGTGCACATTGTGTGTTATGCGTGTGTGGTGGCTTCGTAGCCTGAGAGGAACCGTCGGGTGGATGTGGTTGCTGGCCTAAGTCACAAGCTTGTAGAGATGATTGCCGTTGGAGACTATGCTTCCTTTCGAGCCCTAGTTTTGAGGTGGTAGGAAAGTAGGGAAGAGAGACCAGGTCCTCCAACCAGTCGCCCTTTTATATAAACCTCGATACCCGAATTCACACTTGTTCCCCACTTGCTCCCCACTTGCGATTAACTTCCCGCTCAACTTACTAAGTGGGGACCTGTGTATTAACACCAGACCCGACCAAATTGGTGAGCGTAAAATACTCATTTCTGACCGCGTTCTGGATACCGTAGACCATAGACTGTAGAGCCGATGATCGGCAATACTATAATAATGGTAGTAAAATGCTTGTGGGGATTCAAATTTCCTTTATTCCTCTCTGATAAATGACAGGGGAAACAATTAGCAAAAAAACAAAACAGAACCCTCTAGAGCCTAAAATGCGGGATAAACACCGTGTTGTGAAAAAACACATGCAACCGTCGCCATGCTGGGTATACGATGTTTCTGGACTGTATGAGGTCGGGGTGGAGACCCAGAATAAGAAAAGGAAGTAGGAACCTCTATAATCACCCTCTATGCGTGCACTTGTGGCTGCTATAGAGGGGAGGATTCTTCGAGGGAGGGAGGGAGGAGCCGTGATTGCCGAGTAGCGCTATGTTTAGGGGTATCCTCATTGCCGATGCGTGTCTGCATAAACTCATCCTCAATTTGAGTGTCATCATATTGACCGTCGTCCTCACGAGTATCATCTTGCCGATCCCTATCTATTTCTTCTCCCTGGTCGTCAAACCTCTCTTCGTCCCGGATCTCTTGGCACTTGAGTTTACTAGGCTTCCTCTCTGTGCCTTCTCCTTTCCTTTCTGGGGTTCGGTCGGGGCTCAATAGTCCTTCATTCTCTTTTCTGCACCGAGGAGCAGGCCACGTAATCGGATCTGTCTTTCCTGAAGGATCTCGGGTCCACCCCGGAATGTAAGGGCTACTTTGAGGCGTCTCTTGAAGACCCTTCGAGCACTCTGGACCTATGCTGGGTGGCGAGCTGTCTGCCCGGCGGCGGCAGCGGCGGCTACCCGTGCCACCACAGTCACCGCTATAGGTGGTTCCAGATGATGGGGTCGGGGGTGAGAATTCCGGGCTCGGGGACCGTAGAGAGTTTGTGGACTCATCAGACGGATGACGCGAGTGGCTAAAGTGGGGCCCGTGGCCATTCCGCCTTGCTGAGGACGGTCTGAAAGACGCGCTTCGAGGGCTCTCAGGTGGCGACTCATAGGGCGAAGATAAAGTCGTTTGGGACCTCGCCAACATGCTCTGTAACAAGGGAAGCTCGAGGTAGCTCGCAGTAGCTGGGTAGCGGGAGAAGAGGACCAGACCCAGGCAGAGGAAAAGGAGAAGAGATTGAACAATAGACATACGCTTCTGAAATATCACTTCGTCGGCGAGGATGCTGAGCCGAGCGCTGATCGCTACAATCTCACGCTGTGACTGCTCACGCTGGGTTTCGAGCTCGATGACCGTGGACTGCCAGAGTAAATCATACATTTGTCTCTGAATTAAATTGGTTAGTAGAGAAAACCAAAAAAATCTCTAGCATGAAGATTAGGGCAGGCTCTTACAAAACCCCTCAGCTCGTTGAGAACAGTAGCATTCAGATTCTCCAGGAAATTAGTGGTCCTTGCCAATTGCCTCTTTTCCACCTTGACAAATGCGTCACGCAGAATTCTAGACTGCTCCTCAATGTACTGTAGAGACAGGGTAGCATTTGCTTCCAGTAATTGTAGACGCTTATGAATCGTTTTGAAAAAGCCCTCCTGCGTCGTAGGGTTCGCAGGAGGTGGTCCAGCAGTAGAGACTTGGTGGTGTCGGGCATCCTGGAGTGTATGATTGGACACTTTAGTTGGGGTCTCTGACACATTCGGTGGTCCCGCATCTTTCGTAGTGTTTGAACTTTTCGATACTTGGGTTGGCTGCACTGGTGCGGGTGCTGGATCTTTCGCTGACGATGGCGTCACTTGGACGGCGGCAGAAGCTGATACGGTCGGGGCATCTTCATGAGAGGGCTCAGGTCTAGCATCTGCCTGAGCATGAGAGGTGCCGGTCTGCCCCTCTTGTGAGCTATCGTCCGGCTTGCACTCGGGAGGACCGGAGATATTGAAGAGTGAAAAGAGGGTCTCTAATTCTGCAATGAGTTGCTGATCACAAGATGATGTGTCTCCCCCGTCTATGGAGCCAGTCGTGATCCCACCTTCGGTTTTGCCGGCCTTGCTCGATGCTGCTCTTGGCTGTTCGTCAGATTTCTCATCTGATGGCTCCTGTACAGCTCCCGAAGCCGAATTCTGTATCTCAGTGGTGGCGCTTTCAGCCGCGGCGAAGCTTTGCGTAGTGCTCTCTGCTTCTGGCACCACTTCCAGTGCAGATTCCTCCTCGCGTCTGTATTCCTCCATCATCGTCGTCCCATGTACTCTCAAGAGACTGACTGGGCAGTAAAATTCATTTCCATAGTGAGTCAGAAACTCAACCCGCAGATATCTCGCCCAGATAAGCGGGTTCTGAACGGGGAACGCCTGGACCTCGCGGCTATTACGTGCCTCAAAGATACCCAATTCTTTCCACCGGTCAGCCGTGGTCGGATAGCGGTCTGACGCGGATACTCTAAAGGAGCGGAACATGGATGAAAAAAATTCAAAATTGGCAAGAACAACGGTGTCGACTAAGATGTCGTTGCATAGCTCAACGGTGAAGAATTTGTTATTAGCAGCGCACTTATTGAGCATATAGCTGTCTTTATTTTCGACGAGAATTGACGATGAGCCTTTGCCCTCCGGGTTTGTCTTGAGCACCGTCGCGGCACAGTCAAAAGACGCATAGTTGATCCTTTCGGCGCATGTTTTGCCAGCATCTTTTGGTCTCGATCTTATTGCCCCCCGAACACCGTCCTCGTTTTCTGGGGCATTCGTCCCGGCGACATGGGCATTTGCACTCCTCGTAGTGGTCCAGAGGTTTGTTTCGGTCGTTCCACTCCCACCTGACCCAAACCCCTTGAAGTCTAGTTCGATCTCCGAATCCTCGCCCAGCGAGTCAAGCACATTGTCGATACCTCCCGGACGTCTTCTGTGCTCCTTGGGTACCTGCCGCCTTTCCCCAATATTCTCGCCTGACTGTCCCGCTCGCTCCAGATTCTGCTTTTTCCATTCTTCGAAGGACAGGAAATTCGCCTCGTCCAGTAGTGCCTCAGTTTCTCGATCTATATCTTCGACAGTATTTGTGGTCGTGGTAGGCTGCGGAGGCGTAGCTGGAGGCGATTCAATGGACGTAGTCGTTGCATTAACAGATAGAACTGTTGTTGTTGTTGCTGCCACGGTCACCTCACCCTGGCTCGTAGGATGCAGACTGAGGCTAAAATTTCGTCTCGCAGCCTCAGATACGGGCAGAGGATTAGGTTCAGAGTTTATTCCGCTTTCATCGAGGATCGAGGCACCAGCCCAGCCTGTCTTCAGACACTGCTGCGGTAAGGTATGCGTGATGTAATTCACGGTTCGTGATTGGCAGGTAGATATGGCAGGTATCGCGGACGTTGTAGATAGTGTGGATGCGGCATCTACGGCGGGGAATGTGCCGAGGAGAAGCAGGAGAACCGCAGCGGCATGGAAAAGACAGTCACTGCCAGTCCCAGTCATGCTGGATGCATTTTCGTCGGAGAGGAAAGCCACGTACGGCGGACTCCGGGCAGAAAGGTTGCATATGTTATTACCTTTCCTGAACGGATAACGGGATATACGTTGGGGGAACAATAGCTCCATCCCCACGCCGCTTTTGCGTTGTAGGATAAAGTCTGGGGTAAGCCTGTCTTGGAGACATTCTATTTGAGTCACACCGACATCGCAATATCAGGTATTGGTCTGACGATGCCACCTCCTACTAAGCAGTGCGCTGCAGACTATGTGCTCTCGCGATTCAATACGATGTTTCCCCGATGACCCAACCAAAAACCATGCAGACCAACGGCTTTTCGCTGCTTCCAGGCGGCAACTCGACGCATCCGGAGTCGGGACGAACTAAACGTGCGTACATGTACATGGTGCCGACATACATGGTCGTACAGCAAGCAGGAATATCCAGCATATCTCCTACCGCTCTGCATAGATACAGTAGGATAATTGAGAACTCGCTGGAACTGTGGGCGAGTGACCGCTCTGGAAGCTAACAGCGAACTAACCTCAACAACCCCAACCCCACAAACTAGACTTCCCTGTAGAAATAACACACGTTCTGCCATTGCTTGCCAGCAGGACCACGACCCACACGAATCGACGCCTTTGCTGCATCTTTTTTTCGAGCATTCTCATTCTCCAGTCCTTTGGATCCAACAGCACGGCATTCCAATTGAAAGAGCCGGCCCAACCAGCGCGCTTCGCTTAGTGGCAATGTTCGCCGGCTGTACTGGTCCGGCATGGCAGCTTGACGATTTCACACGTTGTTTTGAGAGAGAGTAACAATCACCCTCCCCACTACAAGTCTCGAATTCCAATTCTGATACTCGCCGTTGGGCATAGATACCTGCAGATCTTCTTTCCTCTTTTCGCCTGTGGGGCGTCATTTTCATTTCTATCGATCCAGGCGATCAGACGTACAGTCAAGCTAAAAACAGTCGCATACGATAAGCTTCGAAGCAATTGCAGCAATGGGAACGTTCTTGGAGTCCCAGGACGCTACGGTGAGCTGGAACAGGACGCAGAAGACGACGACGACGACGAAGATTATTTTTTCCAAAACGGGCACGTGTCGCTGCCCGGAACGAGAAGCCAAGCGAACGGGTCCACTATCCAGATAGACCGGCCAAGAGGAGAGGTGCTCTTGGTTGCGGTCGAGGAATTGGCTGTCATTGGTATGATAGCTATCAATTTCATTGCCTTGTGGACTCAGGCATGGGGACCGAATGGGACTTTGGCAGCTATCGCGGGTCTAACTACATGGAGCTACATCCTTATACTCTCATCTTTGCGGCTAATGTTCTCGAGCTCAACTCGACACTCATTCCCAAAGATCTGGGGTCATACCGCATTCCTTTATGGCTTCAACTTCCTCTTTACAGTCATGTTGTTCCGCTCAGCTGTCATTCATCCTCGGTCGAGGCTCGCACAGAGCTTGATGATATCTGATTTCGCATTGGTGACACTGCTCTTCGTCATAGCAATTTCTACGCGGAAGGGGAACAAGGCGGTAGTTCTCGAATACGAGGATGGCCTCCAACCGTCTTCGGAGCCGCTAGCTAGCGTCCTCTCGTTGGTGACTTTTAGTTGGGTGGATGCTATCGTTTGGAAGGGATATAGAAAAACATTCGAGATGGCGGATGTTTGGAATCTGATTCCTAAGGATAAAGCTACATATATCCTACGAGATTTTCGGCAGGCAAAGTGAGCATCCGTGCAACTAATACGCCATTCCACTACCCTAACTGAATATCAGGAAAACGTCAAAGTTAGCATGGCACTTGCTAAAGTATTTTCGCCGTCTTCTGCTCGTCCAATCTTTCTGGGCTTGCTTTTCTGGGCTCTTCACATTTGCGCCGACTCTACTGTTGAGGGCAATTCTCCGATACGTGGAGGATCCCCGAGAAACTCCTATCAACGCTGCGTGGCTATACGTAATTCTTCTTTTCGTCTCGGGATGCGTCCAAGCTTTGGCAGATGGACAGGCTCTCTGGATAGGGCGAAAGATATGTATGAGGTTGCGTGCTGTTATCATCGGCGAGGTATACTCTAAGGCGCTGAGGCGGAAGGCTGCTGCAGGGAACGATACCGTTCTTTTGGATGGGGGCCAAGGAGACCCAAAAGCAGGCCTTTTAAAGAGAGTCATGTCATTCGGCCGCAAGAAAAAGGTAGATATGAAGGATGACAGCACCAAACCTATCGTCGATAAAGATATTTCCGACTCACAGGTAAATGTCGGGACAATTATCAACCTGATGGCGGTTGATTCTTTCAAGGTGGCAGAAGTTAGCGCATATCTCCACCTTCTGTGGGGCAGCGTCCCCATACAGATTATCGTCGCGGTCACTCTGCTTTATATGATCTTAGGCCTAAGTTCGATCGCAGGAATCGGCGCTATGCTCCTCCTGTTGCCGATCAACATTGTCATTGCTAGACGGTTCAGGAAGATCCAGAAAAGGATCATGGCGGCTACTGACGGAAGAATTAATAGCACGAACGAGGTCCTGCAAAACATCAGGATTATTAAGTTTTTTGCGTGGGAAGAGCGGTTTGGTCATATCGTCAACGACAAGAGAGCCATAGAGCTTCGGGCCCTTAGGAGCCGCTACATGCTCTGGGCAGCAGCAGCAACCATCTGGTACGGAGCACCAATTTTCATCACACTCTCGACGTTTTTCATCTACACTGTCATTGAGAAGAGAGACTTGATACCATCGGTTGCATTTACTGCGCTCTCCCTCTTCAATATACTCCGTGTTCCGCTGGATCAGCTCGCCGATATGCTTGCACATGTACAGGAATCGAAGGTCTCAGTGGATAGAGTCGAGGAGTTTTTGAACGAAGAGGAGACGGAGAAATACAAACAACTGAAAGACGGTGTAGACGAAAGCGGAGACCCGCTGATTGGGTTTGAGAATGCTTCTTTTACGTGGGGTAGCAGGCAAGCTACGGACAAGCCGGATACACCAACGGCGTTCAGGTTGATCGATCTGGATGTGAAATTTCACGTCGATGAACTGAATGTCGTCGCCGGGCCAACTGGCTCTGGGAAGACGTCGCTGCTCATGGCATTGCTCGGCGAGATGACACCCCTGGGTGGCACAGTATATCTACCGGGTGGTAAGTGTCGGGAAGATCTAAAACCAAATCCAGAGACAAAGATGACGGAGAGTGTTGCCTATTGCGCTCAACAAGCGTGGCTCGTCAACGACACCGTCAAGGAAAACATTCTATTTGCGAGTCCGTTCGATGAGAAAAGGTATAGGGATGTTCTCGAAGCTTGCGCGTTGACGCGAGATCTGAAAATCCTCGATCTGGGGGACCAGACACTTGTAGGTGAGAAGGGCATCACACTCTCAGGCGGCCAAAAGCAACGGATCTCTTTGGCCCGAGCAATATACTCGAATTCACGCCATCTCATACTCGATGACTGTTTGAGTGCCGTGGACTCTCATACTGGAAAATGGATCTTCAACAAATGTATCCTTGGGCCTCTGATGTACAACCGGACTTGCGTGCTGGTGACCCACAATATCGCGCTCTGTATTCCTAGAGCGCAGCACGTTATAGTACTCGACAACGGGAGAATTGTATCTCAGGGTCCACCGGCAGAGGTGATCGCCTCTGGTTGTCTGGGAGAAGACATTCAGAAGTCGAGACCACCATCGAGAGTGAATTCCGAGATGTCTACAAGAGCCCCGTCAGACCTGGATGAAGGGGAAAGCGCGGATGATGCTCCACGCGAGGATGTAAGTAATGGCGTTGCCACTGGCAAGGCATTGAACGGGAACGCCGTGAAACCAGTCGAAAATACCAGCACAGGGGTAGAGACTAAGGCCGAAGGTGGAGTGAAGTGGAAAATAATCTTTTTGTACCTCTCATCCATGGGTCGCTGGTATTTTTGGGTGGCGGCAGTGCTCGTTTTCGTTGCTCAGCAAGTTGGCTCGATCGCGACCTCTGTATGGATCCGCCAATGGGCCAACCAGTACACCATAAAAGGGGTAAACGCACTCGGTGCTCATAGTTCTCCTGTTCACAACATCCGTTCCTTCACCCATAGCTCGTCATTTTCGAATGGTTGCTTTGCTAGCGGCAGCTGTGCCTGGAATTTGCCATTTTCTTCACGAAAGCACAACCCATCTGGGGTGAGCGCCTCTACAAGCTCGGACGTCGATGTGGGATACTACCTCGGTATCTATGGGCTCCTCGGGCTAAGTTACATGTGCGTTTCGTTGATGAGAGAGGCCATCTTGTTTGGAGGATCTCTGACCGCATCATGGAAACTCCACAAACGCCTTCTGGAAGCGGTCACTCGAGCCAAGTTTAGATTTTTCGACTCCACGCCCCTCGGACAGCTTATGAATAGATTTTCTAAAGACATTGAGTCTGTAGATCAGGAGATCGCTCCTGTAGCCCTTGGCATGGTCCATTGCTTGGCTTCCGTGGTTAGCATCGTTATTCTGATATCGGTAATCACCCCTGGATTTCTCATCGCTGGATTTTTCATAAGCGCAATCTACTTTTTCATCGGGAGGTTTTACATCCGATCGTCAAGAGACTTGAAGCGGTTGGAGTCGGTCATGCGAAGTCCGCTCTATCAGCAATTCGGAGAGACACTCGCGGGCATCACCACTATCCGAGCTTACGGAGACGAGCGGCGATTCATCCGCGACAATCTCAACCGAGTGGATACCCACAATCGCCCTTTCATCTACCTGTGGGCCACCAATCGTTGGCTTTCATTTCGAGTCGACACTACAGGAGCCTTGGTCTCCTTTTTCGCTGGAGTTTTTGTCATTTTGAGCGTTGGCAGGATTGATGCTGGTGCAGCCGGGCTGTCGTTAACCTATGCGGTAACCTTTACAGAGAATGTACTCTGGCTCGTTCGGCTGTATGCCGTCAATGAGCAGAACATGAACTCGTGAGTGATCCACTACCCTCCCCCCTCCCCATCTGGGTTACGGGTTTTGTGCTGACTATTGCGCAGGGTCGAGCGGATAAAAGAGTACCTGGATGTAGATCAAGAAGCGAGGGCTGTCATTCCTGAGTCACGACCGGCAGCCAACTGGCCGAGCGAAGGCTCTGTAGAATTCATCAACTACACAACAAGATACCGGGATGACCTTGGCCCTGTCCTGAGCGATGTGAGCTTTAGCATCAAGGCGCAGGAGAAAGTAGGGATCGTCGGCAGGACTGGTGCTGGAAAGAGTTCTCTAGCGCTGGCTCTGTTCAGGGGTTTGGAGGCCGAGGGTGGCAAGATTCTTATTGACGATGTGGATATTGGCTTAATTGGACTGCAAGACCTGCGGGAGTCTATCACTATCGTACCGCAAGGTGAGCGACAGTGTCAAGCCGTGAGATGATACATGCCTAAGGTTTTAACATTACAACGACAGATCCTACTCTATTTACGGGGACCATCCGTAGCAATCTAGACCCGTTTGGCATCTTCACCGACGGGGAAATCTTCACCGCCCTCCGGCGCGTCCAACTCATCGGCACGGACTCCGACCCGGGAACGCCTGTCATCCCCTCCTCCCCCACCACCGGCACGACCACGCCGCCAATAAACCAAAATATCTTCCTGAACCTCGCCTCGCCCGTAGCCTCCTCTGGCGACAACCTCTCTCAAGGCCAGAAACAACTCGTCTGCCTCGCCCGCGCCCTCCTTAGATCCCCCAAAGTCCTCCTCATGGACGAAGCCACCGCCTCGATCGACTACGCTACCGACGCTAAGATCCAGACCACCATCAGGGGGCTAGGGTGCACCACCATCACGATCGCGCATCGGCTGCAGACGGTTGTGGATTGTGACAAGGTGCTCGTTTTGGAAGGGGGGGTCGTCAAGGAGTACGGCCATCCATTCGAGTTGCTGGGGATCAAGGGTGGGGTCTTTAGGGGTATGTGCGAGAGTAGCGGGGAGGTTGGGGGGTTGGAGGGTATGGCGAAGAGCGCGTGGGAGGGGAAGAAGAACGAGGGTGTTTTGGTAGATGTCAGCGTCGTTGAAGGGGATGATGAATGATGAATGATGAAGTGATGGGTGACGAGTGATGTTTGCGAACCCGAAAAAAAAGGGTTTTTCTGGCGGGAGGCCTCTTTTTTTTTGGGGGTCTTTTATTTCCCGCTCACCTCCACGAGCTCCACGTCCCTGGAATGGAAAAAAATAACAATACGATTAAAACGGCCATCTATATCAATCTCTCTCTCTCTTTCTCTCCCCTAGCACGCACACACGCATACGTTAAAAAAAAAGCACATAGATGGGGTTTCCGTCCCCCCCTTTTCTTTTCTTTTTTTTAATTTTCTTTCTGAGATGAGGAAGGGGAAAAAGAAGCAAGAAAAGATGGTTAGTAAGTAGTAGCGGCAGGGTATGAGTTAGTCACGCACGACGCTTCACGGTCGGTCTATTGTTTGGGGGGGGGAAGGGGGGCTTGTTGATTCGATTCGGTTTGGTTTTTAATGTATGTATGGTGTGGTGATGGTGTGGGTTACGTACCTGACGAAATCTACGACAATGGGGGAAGAGAAAAGAAAAGGAAATAAATTAATAAATAAATATGAATGGGTTTTTTTTTCTATCTCTCTATATGCATATATGTGCATGCCACCTCTTCTTTTTCTTCTCTAGGACGAGCTAACAGCGTCCATCTTTTCAACCCCCCCCCCCCAAAAAAAAAAATCCTTCCCCTCACTCCAACTCCAACCCCAGCTCCCCGACAACCTCCTCCAACACCTCCCTCCCAAACGGCACGCACAGAACCTCCTCCTCCCCCCCACCCCCCCCGCCATCCCTCCTCAACCCCACAACCCGATGATCCAAAAACTCCCTCAGCAGCGTCCGAAACGTAACCTCGGACGTGCACACAAACGCGCCGACGGCCCTGCGATAGAGCGTCGCGTACGGCACCACGCCCCCTTCCCCGCCATCCCCACCCCCACCCCCATCCTGCAGCTGCTCCCCGGCGGCGGCGGCCAGCGCCTCCCCGGCCAGCAGGCCGAACAGCCGGCGCGCGTTCTCCGGCAGGCTCCTGAGCACGAACACCAGGCCGGCGGCGCTGGAGGCGGCGGGGTTGGTGGGCTGGCGGCGGCCGAGGAGGGCGGCGAGGGCGGCGGTGGGGTCGGGGGCGCGGAGTTCGGCGGCGGGGTAGGGGGCGAATGTTGTGGTGTCGTGGTAGAGGAAGGGGGGTGGATGAAGCCCATGTCCAGCATGCGGTCGGCTTCGTCCAGGATCAGTATCTGGACCTGGCTCAGGTCGAGCATGCCTTGCTGCTGCAAGTCGAGCAGGCGGC